>SJXQ01006605.1:0-24878 GCA_006408695.1 Aepyceros melampus
ATGACAGTGTAATGAGCAAATGAAAATAAAGCCCCTTCCTTTTATCTTTGCCCCAACCTGTCTTTGTGGTTGTGTTTTCAATGAAATCACCGGTTTTGCTGCTTGGGGAGATCACGTATGTTCCAGCACTCATTCACTGCTAATAAGTATTGCTAATAGTGTTCCTGTCTCCTCTCAGGGCTGTCACAGTTGATTTTTTTTAACATTTCTGTGAGTTCCATCAAGTTTAACAGCTGAAAATCAAGCTCATTAAGAAACTCTCTAAGTATTTAAGAGTGAGGTGATTTTCCAAGGCTAGATTTGGGCACAGAATCTGGTGAAAAGGAATCTAGGTATGAATCCAATAAGAACCAGGGACTTTATTCTTAGAACTTTAGGGGGAAAGAGGGAGTTGACGCCCCTCAACGGGATGATCCAAATCATAGCTTTTGTCTTTAATTTGGCAAAATTGCACAATGACCTCGAGTATTCCAGTAACGTCCTTGGAGCTACTGAATATATTGGCATGTGCATGAAAGCAGCTCTATCACTTGGTGCATTTGTGTCCAAGGGGCTCTGTTATGAATCACTACAAACAGTGGCTTACAGCAGCATAAACTTATGGGCACAGGGCTGTAAGCCAGAGGCTGAAATGGAGGTATCAACAGAGGTGATCCCTTTTGGAGGCTCCAAGATAGAATCCGTTCCTTGCTTCCAGTGACTGTGTATGCTGAGTGGTATCCTTGGTTGTGGCTTGCAGGACTTGAATCCCTGTCTCTGTCTTTTTTCTTTGTTTGTTTGTTTTAAAATTATTTATTTTGAGGGTCATTTATGTGTCCATTTTATTGGGCCACAGAGTGCCCAGATATCTGGTTAAACATTAATTCTGGATGTGTCTGTGAGAGTGTTTCTGCATAAGATTAACATTTGAATTAGCAGACTGAGTAAAGCAGATTACCCTCCCTAACATGAGTGGGGCCCATCCAATCAGTTAAAGGTTTGAATACAAAAAAAAAGGCTGAGTCTCCTGCAAGTAAGAGACAAATCATCCTGCCTGACTGCCTTTGAACTGGGACATTGGATTTTTCCTCCTGTCTTTCGACTCAAATGGAAACATTAGCTCTTTCTGGATAAGATATCTGGTTAAACATTAATTCTGGATGTGTCTGTGAGAGTGTTTCTGCATAAGATTAACATTTGAATTAGCAGACTGAGTAAAGCAGATTACCCTCCCTAACATGAGTGGGGCCCATCCAATCAGTTAAAGGTTTGAATACAAAAAAAAAGGCTGAGTCTCCTGCAAGTAAGAGACAAATCATCCTGCCTGACTGCCTTTGAACTGGGACATTGGATTTTTCCTCCTGTCTTTCGACTCAAATGGAAACATTAGCTCTTTCTGGATCTCAAGCCTCTTAGTTTTCAGACTGGAACTACTCTACCAGCTCCCTTGGCTCTCCAGCTTGCTGACCACAGATTGTGGGACTTCTCAGCCTCCATGGTTCACTTCAGTTCAGTTCAGTCTCAGTCGTTTCCGACTCTTTGTGACCTCATAAATCGCAGCACATCAGGCCTCCCTGTCCATCACTGTCTCCCGGAGTTCACTCAGACTCACGTCCATCGAGTCCTTTTATTGGCGAGAACCTCCCTCGGCCCCCTGTTTCTCCACTTTTGCCTTTTTCAGCTTGTAGATCTTGAGTGATAACCCTTGGTGGCTCTCTGTATTGCTTCTAGGGATACCATGGTCCATTTGCACCATTTCCATGAGTCCATGTGGGTGAATCCTGCTAGTTTGCCCTTCTGACCTTGAGGTTTGCTTTAGTATTTGTCTCTTCCTAGCTTCTGGTGGATAAGCACTGCTCAGTTCAGTTCAGTTACTCAGTCATGTCTGACTCTGCAACCCCGTGGACTGAAGCACACCAAGCTTCCCTGTCTATCACCAGCTGGAGCTTGCTCAAACTCATGTCCATTGAGTCAGTGGTGCCATCCAACCATCTCAACCTCTGTTGCCCCCTTCTCCTCCTGCCATCAATCTTTCCCATCATCAAGGGGCTTTTCTAATGAGCCAGCTCTTTGCATCATGTGGCCACAGTATTGGAGCTGTCNAGATGACACCACCCTTATGGCAGAAAGTGAGGAGGAGCTAAAAAGCCTCTTGTTGAAAGTGAGAGAGGAGATTGAAAAAGATGGCTTAAAGCTCAACATTCAGAAAAGATCATGTCATCTTGCCACATTACTTCATGGGAAATAGATGGGGAAACAGTAGAAACAGTGTCAGACTTTGTTTTTTTGGGGCTCCAGAATCACTGCAGATGGTGACTGCAGCCATGAAATCAAAAGACTCTTACTCCTTGGAAGAAAAGTTATGACCAACTTAGATAGTTTATTCAAAACAGAGACATTACTTTGCCGACTAAGGTCCGTCTAATCAAGGCTATGGTTTTTCCTGTGGTCATGTAGGGATGTGAGAGTTGGACTGTGAAGAAGGCTGAGTGCAGAAGAATTGATGATTTTGAAGTGTGGTGTTGGAGAAGACTCTTGAGAGTCCCTTGGACTGCAAGGAGATTCAACCAGTCCATTCTGAGGTAGATCAACCCTGGGATTTCTTTGGAAGGAATGATGCTAAAACTGAAGCTCCAGTACTTTGGCCACCTTATGCAAAGAATTGACTCATTGGAAAAGACCCTTATGCTGGGAGGGATTGGGGGCAGGAGGAGAAAGGGATGACCGAGGATGAGATGGCTGGATGGCACCATGGACTCAATGGACGTGAGTCTGAGTGAACTCCGGGAGTTGGTTATGGAGAGGGAGGACTGGCGTACTGCGATTCATTCATGGGGTTGCAAAGAGTCGGACATGACTGCGTGACTGAACTGAACTGAACTTCTGGTGGATGAGAACCGTTCAGTTCAGTTACTAAGTCATCTCTGACTCTGCAAACCCATGGACTGAAGCACACCAAGCTTCCCTGTCTATCGCCAACTGGAGCTTGCTCACACTCATGTCCATCGAGTCAGTGATGCCATCCAACCATCTCATCCTCTGTTACCCCCTTCTCCTCCTGCCATCAATCTTTCCCAGCATCAAGGGGCTTTTCTAATGAGTCAGCTCTTTGAATCATGTGGCCACGTATTGGAGCCTCAGCTTCAGCATCAGTCCTTCCAATACTATTCAGAATTTATTTCCTTTAGGATTGACTGGTTTGGACTCCTTGCAGTCCAGGGGACTCTCAAGAGTCTTCTCCACCACCACAGTTCAAAAGCATCAATTCTTTGGCACTTCCTACATTTTTATTACTGTGGGGCCCCAGCTCTGTGATGATCTCTTACTGCCATCCCTGACCTGCAGAGGAGGCCACCTCTGAACCTAATGACACTGGTGCCCCTCTCACCAGCGTGTGCCTCGGTGAGTGGTATATCCTCTGGTGAGGTTTCTCACCTCATGTAATCTCCTCTCCAGGATACCTACTCCCCTTGGCCTCTTCATTCTTTGCTTGGACCTTTCCCAGGACAGGTGTTTCTACTTTGCTTAGTGGTGGCCAGAACTTTCTCCAGGTCTCTGTGAGCCACCTCATTGGAAGCTGCTCAGCCCCTGCAGTTCTTGCCTGGGGGTTAAATTCTGTATGTATGTGTGTGTGTGTGTGTGTTCAGTCACTACAGTCGTGTCACTTTCCCAGGTCAGGTGTTTCTACTTTGCTTAGTGGTGGCCAGCACTTTCTCCAGGCCTCTATGAGCCAGCTCAGTTGAAGCTGGTCAGCCCCTGCAGTTCTTGCCTGGGGGTTAAATTCTGTATGTATGTGTGTGTGTGTGCTCAGTCACTACAGTCGTGTCTGAGTCTGCAACCCTATAGACTGTAGCCCGCCAGGCTCCTCTGAGCCTGGAGTGGACTTCTCCAGGCAATAATACTGGAGTGGGTTGCCATCCTCCTCCAGGGGATCTTCCCCACCCAGGGATCGAACCTGTATCTCCTATGTCTCCTGCATTGCAGCTGGATTCTTTTACCACTGAACCACTTGGGAAGCCCTCTAAATCCTATATGCTGAGTTCTAAGTCTGAATTCTTGCTTTTCTGATTCTTGATACAGCACCCTTGAAAACCAAACCCAGTGTTCCCATGGCTTCTTTCAGTACCTGTCAGTTAATTCTTGCAGCTTTTTGGTAGGCCTAGCACTTCCCTAGCCAGGTAAGGCTGGAATTTAATCCTAGATAGCAGTTTGGTAACCAGGAAAGAGGCTGGACACAGTTCCTGGGGTGGGGGTGGGGGGCTACTGCATGTCTGCTGATGGGAGCAGCCCCTAGGATATTCTAGCACAAGGTGTGCAAGCCCTTGTTTGGAAAGAATGGCCCCCTTTGCATACTGATAGCTGGGTGGGGGTGTCTCCAGAGCCACCACCTTCAGGAGAGAGTAACCAGATGTTCCTACCCCAGGTTTTCAGGGTCCCAAGGATTTTCCAACCGTATGAAATCATGTGGCCCTGACTGCAGCAAAACTGACCTGCCATATGTTAAATATTGAGTATTTAATCTCCCTNTCTCCAGAGCCACCACCTTCAGGAGAGAGTAACCAGATGTTCCTACCCCAGGTTTTCAGGGTCCCAAGGATTTTCCAACAGTATGAAATCTTGTGGCCCTGACAGCAGCAAAACCGACCTTCCATATTTTAAATATTGAGTATTTAATCTCCCTGGAGTTCTGCAACACTTACAGCTTTGTTGCTCTCCTGCATCCACTCCTCCATTGCAGGAACTGAGGGTCTCTTTGGAAGCTCCTGGAGTCCCTCTGGCTCTCACACATACTACTTACTTACTAACAGTCATCCATTTCTCATTACCCTGCTGCAGGGCATCAGTACACTTAACAGTATCCAGCCATTTCCACTGTCTTTGTAAGCCTTCCTTATTCCTCCATTTTCAAAAGTTTGAATCACCACATCTGGCAGCCTGTTTTCTCAGGTATCCCACGTCATCTCCAGAGAAATCTGTAGCAGTTGGGTCCTCAAGGCCTGGGACTGTCTGTGCCCCACATCCCCTCAGGACAGTGCCCATTCTGCCCACCAGGCAGTGACTGAAGCAGTCCCAGGCCCCATCTTACACATCCTGTTCTCTTGGACCAATGCTGGCACCATCTGTGATAATTCGGGTTCTCTGAGAAGAAGATTTGTAAGCCTTCCTTATTCCTCCATTTTCAAAAGTTTGAATCACCACATCTGGCAGCCTGTTTTCTCAGGTATCCCACGTCATCTCCAGAGAAATCTGTAGCAGTTGGGTCCTCAAGGCCTGGGACTGTCTGTGCCCCACATCCCCTCAGGACAGTGCCCATTCTGCCCACCAGGCAGTGACTGAAGCAGTCCCAGGCCCCATCTTACACATCCTGTTCTCTTGGACCAATGCTGGCACCATCTGTGATAATTCGGGTTCTCTGAGAAGAAGGGGCCAAGATGGGATTAAACATATAAGAGATTTATCAGGGTAAAGGCTTATGAGGGAGAATGCGGAGGGAGTCAGGGGAGAGCTGTGGGAGTTGATGCAGGTCTCTAACCCCGGTGGAGAGAGGGAAGGAAGGAAGGGTGGGGAGGAAAATTCTTAACCAGGTGGTGCAATTCTAAGGACATTTTGCGAAGCAAATGCGTCTTTCAGAACAGGCAGTCTACCATAGGCCCTGAACATCTGCATATTCTTGGTGAGGTTCTTGAAAGCACAGTTTAGCTGCTGCTTGATGCTGAACCACTTCTGTAGGGCAAAGTGACCATAGTATGACTACTGTTTAACCACTCGCTTCCCAGGGGAAGGAGCACTGGTTTGTTTGTTCATTGCTCAGAAGCTCCTGGGCCCTTGACCCTGGGTTCCTTGGTAGTGATGCAACCCGCCACATAGGTAGCATGTCTCTGAGCCCACTGCATTGCCCTTGGGGACTGGCAGAACTCCACTGATACCCATGCTGTTTGCTGATAAAGTATTATCTTGTTCTGCCCCATGAAGTCTGTCTACTTTGCATCTGTAATCTACCTGATAAAGAATTCAGAATAATGATAGTGAAAATGATCCAAAATCCTGAAATCAAAATGGAATCACAGATAAATAGCCTGGAGACAAGGATTGAGAAGATGCAAGAAAGGTTTAACAAGGACGTAGAAGAAATAGAAAAGTCAATATATAATGAATAATGCAATAAATGAGATCAAAAACACTCTGAAGGGAACAAATAGTAGAATAATGGAGGCAGAATATAGGATTAGTGAAGTAGAAGATAGAATAGTAGAAACAAATGAATCAGAGAGGAAAAAAGAAAAACAAAAGAAATGAGGACAATTTCAGAGACCTCTGGGACAATGTTAAATGCCCCAATATTCAAATCATAGGAGTACCAGAAGAAGAAGACAAAAAGAAAGACCATGAGAAAATACTTGAGATAATAGTTGAAAACTTCCCTAAAATGGGGAAGGAAATAGTCACCCAAGTCCAAGAAACCCAGACAGTCCCAAACAGGATAAACCCAAGGTGAAATACCCCAAGACACATATTAATGAAAAAAAAGAAAGATCAAACACAAAAAACAACTACTAAAAGCAGCAAAGGAAAAACAACAAATAACATACAAGGGGATTCCCATAAGGATAACAGCTGATATTTCAATAGAAACTCTTTAGGACAGGAGGAAATGGCAGGACATACTTAAAGTGATGCAAGAAAATAAGCTACAGCCCACATTACAGTACCGAGCAAGGATCTCATTCAAATATGAAGGATAAATCAAAAGCTTTAGAGACAAGAAGAGAAGAAGGCAATGGCACCATACTCCAGTACCGTTGCCTGGAAAATCCCATGGATGGAGGAGCCTGGTAGGCTGCAGTCCATGGGGTCGTTAAGAGTCGGACACAACTGAGCGACTTGATTTTCACGTTTCACTTTCATGCATTGGAGAAGGAAATGGCAACCCACTCCAGTGTTCTTGCCTGGAGAATCCCAGGGACGGTGGAGCAAAGTGGGCTGGCGTCTATGGGGCCACACAGAGTCGGACATGACTGAAGTGACAGCAGAGACAAGCAAAAGCTGAGAGAATTCGGCACCTCCAAATCAGCTCTCCAACAAATGCTAAAGGATCTTTTCTAGACAAGAAACACAAAAAGGATGTATAAACTCGAACCCAAAACAATAAAGTAAATGGTAATTGGATCATACTTATCAGTAACTGAAAGATATAAACCATATGATTATCTCAATAGATGCAGAGAAAGGCTTTGACAAAATTCATCATCCATTTATGATTAAAAACCCTCTAGAAAGCAGAAATAGAAGGAACATATCTCAACATAATAAAAGCTATATATGACAAACCCACAGCAAGCATTATCCTCAATGGTGAAAAATGGAAAGCACTTTCCCTAAAGTCAAGAACAAGACAAGGGTGCCCTCTCTCACCACTACTACTCTACATAGTTTTGGAAGATTTGGACACAGCAATCAGAGCAGAAAAAGAAATAAAAGGAATCCAGATTGGAAAAGAAGAAGAAAAACTCTCACTGTTTGCAGATGACATGATCCCCTAAAAAAATAAACAAATGGGACCTAATTGAACTTCAAAGCTTTTGCACAAAGAAGGAAACTATAAGCAAGGTGACAAGACAGTCTTCAGAATGGGAGAAAATTAGAGCAAATGAAGCAACTGACAAGGAATTAATCTTAAAAATATACAATCACCTGCTGCAGCTCAATTCCAGAAAAATAAATGACCTAATCAAAAAATGGCCAAATAACTAAATCGACATTTCTCTGAAGACATATAGATGGCTAACAAACATAAGAAAAGATGCTCAACGTCACTCATTATCAGAGAAATGCAAATCAAAACCACAGTGAGGTACCATTTCACACCAGTCAGAATGGCTGCTATCCAAAAGTCTACAAGCAATAAATGCTGGAGAGGGTGTGGAGAAAAGGGAACCCTCTTACACTGTTGGTGTGAATGCAATCTAGCACAGCCACTGTGGAGAACAGTGTGGAGATTCCTTAGAACACTGGAAATAGAACTGCCTTATGACCCAGCAATCCCACTGCTGGGCATGCACACCAAAGAAACCAGAATTGAAAGAGACACATGTACCTCAATGTTCATCACAGCACTGTTTATAAGAGCCAATACATGGAAGCAACCTAGATGTCCATCATCAGATGAATGGATAAGAAAGCTGTGGTACATATACACAATGGAGTATTACTCAGCCATTAAAAAGAATACATTTGAATCAGTTCTAATGAGGTGGATGAAACTGGAGCCTATTATACAGAGTGAAGTAAGCCAGAAACAAAAACACCAGTACAGTATACTAACACATATATATGGAATTTAGAAAGGTGGTAATGATAACCCTACATGTGAGACAGCAAAAGGGACACATGTATAGAACAGTCTTTTGGACTCTGTGGGAGAGGATGAGGGTGGGATGATTTAGGAGAATGTCATTGAAATATGTATAATATCATATGTGAAAATGAACACCAGTCCAGGTTCAATGCATGATACAGAATTCTCAGGGCTGGTGCACTGGGATGACCCAGAGGGATGGGATGGAAGGGAGGTGGGAGCAGGTTTCAGGGTGGGGAATACATGTACATCTGTGGCAGATTCATGTTGATGTATGGCAAAACCACTACAATATTGTAAAGTAATTAGCCTCCAATTAAAATAAATGTTTTATTAAAAATACTAAAAAATCTTTTGTTTCTATAAAATATTTCTATATTTTGAAATCCATGAGTTCACACAAATACCTCAAATTCCAACCCATAGCCTAGGGTTCATTCTAGCTTTTCCGTTTTGTCTTGAATTCAGCTATTGAGTTATAATTTACATGCCTCTATCATCTGGAAAATTAAGTGAGATATAATTAAAGAATTGGGAGCTCCTGAAGTGTGGGGACTTTCTCCAAAGAGTGTTTGTTTTAGACTGAATTCTGTGCCCCCAAATTCACATGTTGAAACTTTAACCCTCGAAGTGACTGTAATCAGCAATAGAGCCTTTAAGGAGGTAATGAAGGCTAAATAATCTCATGAGAGGGCTTCCCAGGTGCTGCTAGTGGTAAAGAGCCTGTCTGCCAACACAGGAAATGTAAGAGTTGTAGGTTTTGGTTTGATCCCTGGAGGAGGGCATGGCAATCCACTCCAGTACACTTGCCTGGAGAATCCCATGGACAGAGGAGCCTGGCAGGCTTTGGTCCATAGGGTTACAAAGAGTCAGACACAACTGAAGAGACTTAGCATGCACCCACAGCCAATTAACAATGTTGTAATGGTTTCAGGTGAACAGTGAAGGGACCCAGCCATACATATACCTGTATCCATTCTCCCTCAAAACTCCCCTCCCATCCAGGCTGCCACATAACATTGAGCAGAGTTCCATGTGCTAAACAGTAGGTCTTTGTTGGTTATTCGTTGTAAATATAGCAGTGGGTACATGTCCATCCCAAACTCCCTAACTATCCCTTCCCTCCTTCCTTCCCCTCTGGCAACCATGTTTGTCCTCTAAGCCTGTGAGTCTCTTTCTGTTTTATAAGTTCATTTGTTTCACATCTTCTAAAATTTCACAGATAAAGGATGTCATCTTTTTTGGGTGTTAGTCCTAAAAGGTCTTGTAGGTCTTCATAAAACCGTTCAACTTCAGCTTCTTCAGTGTTACTGGTTGGGGCATAGACTTGGATTACTGTGATATTGAATTGTTTGCCTTGGAGATGAACAGAGATCATTCTGTCGTTTTTGAGATTGCATTCTAGTANTACTGTACCCAGCAAGGATCTCATTCAAATATGAAGGAGCAATCAAAAGCTTTAGAGACAAGAAGAGAAGAAGGCAATGGAACCATACTCCAGTACTCTTGCCCGGAAAATCCCATGGATGGAGGAGCCTGGTAGGCTGCAGTCGATGGGGTCGTTAAGAGTCGGAGACAATTGAGCGACTTGACTTTCACGTTTCACTTTGATGCATTGGAGAAGGAAATGGCAACCCACTCCAGTGTTCTTGCCTGCAGAATCCCAGGGACAGCGGAGCCAGGTGGGCTGCCGTCTATGGGGCCACACAGAGTCGGACACGACTGAAGTGACTTAGCAGAGACAAGCAAAAGCTGAGAGAATTCAGCACCTCCAAATCAGCTCTCCAACAAATGCTAAAGGATCTTCTCTAGACAGGAAACACAAAAAGAGTGTATAAACTCGAACCCCAAACAATAAAGTAAATGGTAAAGGGATCATACTTATCAGTAACTGAAAGATATAAACCATATGATTATCTCAACAGATGCACAGAAAGCCTCTGACAAAATTCACAAAATATACAATCACCTCCTGCAGCTCAATTCCAGAAAAATAAATGACCTAATCATAAAATGGCCAAATAACTAAATTGACATTTCTCTGAAGACATATAGATGGCTAACAAACATAAGAAAAGATGCTCAACATCACTCATTATCAGAGAAATGCAAATCAAACCCACAATGAGGTACCATTTCACACCAGTCAGAATGGCTGCTCTCCAAAAGTCTACAAGCAATAAATGCTGGAGAGGGTGTGGAGAAAAGGGAACCCTCTTACACTGTTGGTGGGAATGCAATCTAGTACAGCCACTATGGAGAACAGTGTGGAGATTCCTTAGAACACTGGAAATAGAACTGCCTTATGACCCAGCAATCCCACTGCTGGGCATGCACACCAAATAAACCAGAATTGAAAGAGACACATGTACCTCAATGTTCATCGCAGCACTGTTTATACTACCCAATACATGGAAGCAACCTAGATGTCCATCATCAGATGAATGGATAAGAAAGCAGTGGTACATATACACAATGGAGTATTACTCAGCCATTAAAAAGAATACATTTGAATCAGTTCTAATGAGATGGATGAAACTGGAGCCTATTATACAGAGTGAAGTAAGCCAGAAAGAAAAACACCAATACAGTATACTAACACATATATATGGAATTTAGAAAGGTGGTAATGATAACCCTACATGTGAGACAGCAAAAGGGACACAGATGTATAGAACAGTCTTTTGGACTCTGTGGGAGAGGGCGAGGGTGGGATGATTTGGGAGAATGTCATTGAAATATGTATAATATCTTATGTGAAAACGATCACCAGTCCAGGTTCTATGCATNCTGCCAGTCTGCCCTACATGTGAGACAGCAAAAGGGAAACAGATGTATAGAACAGTTTTTTGGACTCTGTGGGAGAGGGCGAGGGTGGGATGATTTGGGAGAATGTCATTGAAATATGTATAATATCATAAGTGAAAACGATCACCAGTCCAGGTTCAATGCATGATACAGGGTGCTCGGGGCTGGTGCACTGGGATGACCCAGAGGGATGGGATCGGGAGGGAAGTGGGAGGAGATTTCAGGATGGGGAACATATGTACACCCGTGGCAGATTCATGTTGATGTATGGCAAAACCACTACAATGTTGTAAAGTAATTAGCCTCCAATTAAAATAAATAAGTTAAAAAAATGCTTAAAAATCTTTTGTTTCTATAAAATATTTCTAGATTTTGAAATCCATGAGTTCACACAAATACCTCAAATTCCAACCCATAGCATAGGGTTCATTCTAGCTTTTCCGTTTTGTCTTGAATTCAGCTATTGAGTTATAATTTACATGCCTCTATCATCTAGAAAATTAAGTGAGATATAATTAGAGAATTGGGAGCTCCTGAAGTGTGGGGACTTTCTCCAAAGAGTCCTTGTTTTAGACTGAATTGTGTGCCCCCAAATTCACATGTTGAAACTCTAACCCTCAAAGTGACTGTAATCCTTTCCAACCCATAGCATAGTGTTCATTCTAGCTTTTCTGTTTTGTCTTGAATTTAGCTATTGAGTTATAATTTACATGTCTCTATCATCTGGAAAATTGTGAGATATAAGTAGAGAATTGGGAGCTCCTGAAGTGTGGGGACTTTCTCCAAAGAGTCTTTGTTTTAGACTGAATTGTGTGCCCCCAAATTCACATGGTGAAACTTTAACCCTCGAAGTGAATGTAATCAGCAATAGAGCCTTTAAGGAGGTAATGAAGGTTAAATAATCTCATGAGAGGGCTTCCCAGGTGCTGCTAGTGGTAAAGAGCCTGCCTGCCAACACAGGAATTGTAAGAGTTGTAGGTTTGGGTTTGATCCCTGGAGGAGGGCATGGCAACCCACTCCAGTACACTTGCCTGGAGAATCCCATGGACAGAGGAGCCTTGCGGGCTTTGGTCCATAGGGTTACAAAGAGTCAGACACAACTGAAGAAACTTAGCATGCACCTACAGCCAATTAACAATGTTGTAATGATTTCAGGTGAACAGTGAAGGGACCCAGCCATAGATATACCTGTATCCATTCTCCCTCAAAACTCCCTTCCCATTCAGGCTGCCACATAACATTGAGTAGAGTTCCATGTGCTAAACAGTAGGTCTTTGTTGATTATTCATTTTAAATATAGCATAGTTCATCAGGCACTCTATCTATCAGATCTAGACCCTTAAATCTATTTCTCACTTCCACTGTATAATCATAAGGGATTTGATTTAGGTCATACCTGAATGGTCTAGTGGTGTTGCCCACTTTCTTCAATTTAAGTCTGAATTTGGCAATAAGGAGTTCATGATCTGAGCCACAGTCATCTCTCAGTCTTGTTTTTGCTGACTGTATAGAGCTTCTCCATCTTTGGCTGCAAAGAATATAATCAATCTGATTTCGGTGTTGACCATCTGGTGATGTCCATGTGTAGAGTCTTCTCTTGTGCTGTTGGAAGAAGGTGTTTGCTATGACCAGTGCATTTTCTTGGCAAAACTCTATTAGTCTTTGCCCTGCTTCATTCCACATTCCAAGGCCAAATTTGCCTGTTACTCCAGGTGTTTCTTGACTCCCTACTTTTGCATTCCAGTCCCCTATAATGAAAAGGACATCTTTTTTGGGTGCTAGTTCTAAAAGATCTTGTAGGTCTTCATAAAACCGTTCAACTTCAGCTTCTTCAGCGTTACTGGTTGGGGCATAGACTTGGATAACTGTGATATTGAATGGTTTGCCTTGGAGACGAACAGAGATCATTCTGTCGTTTTTGAGATTGCATCCAAGTACTGCATTTTGGACTCTTTTGTTGACCATGATGGCTACTCCATTAAACCTAATGAAAAATGCAAATGGTCCTCCACAAAAACAGATGTATTAATATTTCTGAGGGAAATTAATATAAACCTAAATAGAACAATAACCACATTTATGGCTTGAAACAATAATTTCAAGATGTCAGTGCTCTCCCAAACTGATCTACAGACTCAATGTTATCATCATCAAAATCATATTGAATTTTTCTGTGTGAAGATTAACAACCTGGTTTTAAAATTCATATCAAATTGCAAAAAGCAAGAAAACCAAGTCAATCTTTAAGAATAGGAAAGTTGGAAAATTCATATTTCCTTATATCAGGACTTAGTGCGACGCTACATTAAGAAGACAGGGTGGTATTGGTACAGTACAGACCAATAGACCAATAGAACAGAATAAAAAGTCAAGAAGCAAACCTTACACATGCAGTCACTTAATTTAAAACAAAGGTGGCACTGCAGTGCAGTGGGGAAAAGAATGGTCGGTTCAATAGTGGTGGATCAATTAAGTATCTATATAGGGAAAAAGCAATCTTGACCTTCCAACTTGCACCATAAACAGAAATCAACTCTAGATAGATTCTAGACATAACTGGGAAAAATAAGACAATCAAGTTTCTAGGAAATGACAGAGGAAAGTTTTCATGACCTTTAGATGAGCAAGAATTTCTTAGACAAATATATCATAAAGGAAAAGACTGATAAATAGGGATAGTTTAAAATTAATAATTTTTTTCATGAAAAGACACTAATAAGAAAGTAAAGTTGTATATCTGAAACTAACACAATATTGTAAATCAAATACAGTTTAATTTTAAAAAATAAAGTAAAAAGTTAAGCCAATAGTGGAAGAAGATGGTTGACTCAGCAGGTAAGGAATCTGCCTGCAATGAAGAAGATGCAAGAAATGAAGATTTGATGCCTCAGTAGGGAAGACCCCTGGAGAAGGGCATGGCAACCCACTCCAGTATTCTTGCCTGGGAAATCCCATGGACACAGGAGCCAGGCAGGCTACAGTCCATAGGGTCGCAAAGAGTTGGACATGACTGAAGTGACTGGCCCACACACATGCAACAAAGGATTTATATCCACAATTTATGAAGAACTACAAATCAACAGGAAAAATACTCACAAAAATTCTTAGAGAACAATAAACCAAAAACAACTTACCTGAATAAGCATTTTACACAGGAAAATATACAAACAGTTAATAAATACATGAAAAGGTGGTCAACAACATTAGTTACTAAGGAACTACAAATAAAAACCACAATGCCACTATCCACTCAAGAAAATAGCTAAAATGAAAAAATAAATCAAAATTTCAAGTATCGGCACCTGGAATTTTAATTCACTGTGCTGAGAAATAAATTGTGACATGTTCACAAAATGAAATATTATATATCAATGAAATTGAACAAACTGAACAAACTAATAACATGAATAAATCTCACAAATTAAATTTTGAAAGAAATTGGTGGTGGTAGTGGTTTAGTCGCTAAGTTATGTCCAACTCTTGCAATCCCATGGACTGTGCCCGCCAGGCTCTTCTGTCCATGGGATTCTCCAGGCAAGAACACTGGAGTGGGCTGCCAAGAAATTAGCCAGATGTAGATTATCACATACGGAATGAGATATTTTATATGAAGTTCAAATGTATGCAAAAAGCCTATAGTGATAGAAGTTGGATTAATGGTTGCATCTGAGGAGAGTAATCATTGGAAGGGCCAGGGAAATTCTGAGGTGCTGGTAATGCTCTTTATACTGATCTGGAGAGTGATTACATAAGTGTCTTCACTTGGTAAAAATTCATCAGGCTGGACTTTTATGATCTGTGCATTTTTTTGTCAGTATGTTATATTCAATTTAAAAGTTCACATTAAAAAAAATTCCATCTTCGAGACAATTCTCTTAGTGTAAATCAGAAGTCCAGTAATGCTAAAGAAGCTGAAGTTGAACAATTCTATGAATACCTGCAAGACCTTTTAGAACTAACACCCTAAAAAGATGTCCTTTTCATTATAGGGGACTGGAATGCAAAAGTAGGGAGTCAAGAAACACCTGGAGTAACAGGCAAATTTNAGTTGGTGATGGACAGGGAGGCCTGGCGTACTGTGATTCATGGGATCGCAAAGAGTCGGACACGACTGCGCGACTGAACTGACTGTCTATCACCAGTCACATCACAACTGGGTATTGTTTTTGCTTTGGTTCCAACCCCTCATTCTTTCTGCAGTTATTTCTCCTCTGATTTCCAGTAGAATATTAGGCACCTAATGACCTGCGGAGTTTCTCTTTTGCTATCCTATCATTTTGCCTTTTCATACTGTTCATGGGGTTCTCAAGGCAAGAATACTGAAGTGGCTTGCCATTCCTTTCTCCAGTGGACCACTTTCTGTCAGACCTCTCCACCATGAGCCGCCCATCTTGGGTTGCCCCGCGGGCATGGCTTGGTTTCATTGAGTCAGACAAGGCTGTGGTCCTAGTGTGATTAGATTGACTAGTTTTCTGTGAGTATGGTTTCAGTGTGTCTGCTCTCTGATGCTCTCTTGCAACACCTACCATCTTACTTGGGTTTCTCTTACCTTGGGCGTGGGGTATCTCTTCAGGGCTGCTCCAGCAAAGCACAGCCACTGCTCCTTACCTTGGACGAGGGGTATCTCCTTACCGCCACCGTTCCTGACCTTCAACATGGGATAGCTCCTCTAGGCCCTCCTGTGCCTGTGCAGCCACCACTCCTCGGGTTGCTCCTCCCTGCCACCAGCCCTGGTCTTGGGCGTGGGTGGCTCCTCCCAGCTGCCGCCCCTGGTCTCAGGCTCGGGATGGCTCCTCAAGGTCACCGCCCCTGGCCTCGGGCACAAGGTGGCTTCTGCCGGCAGCCTCTGACCTTGGACGAAGGGTAGCTCCTCCCAGCCGCCACTGGCCTCGGATGCAGGGTAGCTCCTCCCGGCCGCCGCCCTGACCTCGGACACTGGGACCGAGCCACCACTCCTCTGGTTGCTCCTCCCTGCCGCCAGCCCTGGTCTCACGCGTGGGTGGCTCCTCCCAGCTGCCACCCCTGGTCTCAGGCTCGGGGTGGCTCCTCAAAATCAGTGTCCCTGGCCTCAGGCACAAGGTGGCTTCTGCCGGCAGCCTCTGACCTTGGACGAGGGGTAGCTCCTCTCAGCCGCCACTGGCTCAGACGCAGGGTAGCTCCTCCCGGCTGCCGCCATGACCTCATACACTGGGTGTCTTTTCCTGGCTGCCACTGACCTCGGGCATGGGGTAGCTCCTCCTGGCCACCACCCCTGACCTTGGACATGGGGTAGGTCCCCCCAGGCGCCACTGGCCTCTGATGCAGGGTAGCTCCTCTCAGCCGTTCCTGTGCTGTCACAACCTGGCACTCTAGGTCGCTGCCCCTGACCTCAGACGTGGGGTAGCTCCTCTCTGCCACCTGCACTTAGTGAGCCAGCTCACAGCCGCCTGTGCTTAGTTTTTACGATATTTCGCCTTCTCCAACTTACTTCACTCAATATTACTATGTAACTCATTAATAAAAATGTTATACAGGGGAAGCTGAAGGTCAGAGCTCAGTGGCACACCACTGGAAACCTCCCTGTAGGTTGACATTTATCTATCAGGCAGCATTCTACATTTCTCAGACTTACTTCACTCAATATTACTTTGTAAGTCATTAATAAAAATGTTATGCAGGGGAAGCTGAAGGTCAGAGCTCAGTGGCACACCACTATAAACCTCCCGCAGGTTGACATTTATCTATCAGGCAGCATTCTACATTTCTCTGTCTTGTTCACAGACATATCAAATGCCTTGCTGATATCCGATACAGAGTGCTTATGTTTTTACTAATTTGTCAAGCCAATAATCTTAATCAAAATAGAAATGAAATGAGGTTTGTCCAATGACTTGTTCTTATAGAATTGATGCTGACTTCTGATGGTTACTACTTTTTTCTAAGTGCTTACAAATCCTCCTTTTAATAGCCTGTTTTAGGATTTTGTACTCAATCAGCATGACGTCCCTTGTCTAACCTAAGGAGCCCATGTGCTTTGTGTCCGTTTTCAAAACCAAACCTCATATTAGGGCCTTTAGTCTTCTGACACATGTCACCCAAACCACAATCCCAAAACGTTAACAACTATGACTAGGCCATCTAATCCACAAGACCTCTCACAACTCTAGAATATAATTTCAGTTCATTTAGAACAGTTGAGTGCCCTCTTTTGGGCACCTTGCCTATACTAGGCTTCAATTTATAGTTATGGTATTGGTTACCCTTTTAGGTTAGAATCATTATTTTTCACAAAAAAGATAAGATCATTCATTCAATACCATTCCATGAGTTGTATGTCTATCCTATCCTTGCTCTTCTTGTTCTAAACGTATTTTTTTAAAAACTGTTCTGTTATCTGTAGCAGTTTTTTTCAACCTTTAGGGTCATTTCAGGTAGGATTCTTTATGGCATTTTTTTAACCACATCCTCATATATTAATTTATCCTTGATTTTTATGACTTCATTTCAATACATGTTCTTTAGAAATACAGGATGGAGAGCAACCAGTAGAGGCACATTGGTTTCAATTGCCAGCAGATCTCCCCAGCTCTTTATTCATCTCCTTTTTTTCACTGTCTCTGGGCATGTAATCATACCTACTTCAGTGTAGAAAACCAGTTTCTTAAAGTCTAGGATTTTGCTTTACAGAGTACTTATGGACTTTCAGCTAAAATGGTTGCTTTCTGTAAAAGTTTCTGTCACCTTCACTTCACCAATTTCTCTTTTTTCAGTCAGTGAGAGAAGCAAGTCTCCTTATCATTTTCTCTACCTTCTAGGAGGTGGAGTTGTCACAATGGAGGTTGAAAACTTGTCAGATATTGCCTTCAGTTAAATGATATGTCTAGCAGATGTCTGTGGAGCTGAAATCACTCGTGCTTACTACATTTGCTCTTAGAACAAAAAGCCTGGGAGGCTATAGTCCATGGGGTCACAAAGGGTTGGACACAAATGAAGGACTTTCACTTTCACTACTAAGTAAATCCACCATGTTTTTTTCTTATTGAATTATAAATTAAATTAGATTTACCAGGCAATCCATCGCAATGGCTACTGCAACTAAGATGTGTCGATTGGTGAGAGTATCTATTGAAAAGATTTACCATGAGACATTGAAAATGCAGAAATATCAGGTTAAATGCAGCAAGTGGTTTGGATCTCCTTGCAGTCCAAGGGACTCTCAAGAGTTTTCTCCAGCACCACCATTCAAAAGCATCAATTCTTTGGTGCTCAGCTTTCTTTATAGTCCAACTCCATACATGACTACTGGGAAAACCATAGCTTTGACTAGATAGTCCTTTGTCGGCAAAGTTGACCAGAATGATTATTAACACAGAATTAGGAGAGAGAGAGAGAATATTAAGCCCAATTCTGTGATCAAAACTTTAAGAATGGAACTATTCAAGAGGGCAGAGTGTCTATTTCACTTGCTCTCTGCACAAAAAATAACAGTGACTTCAGGGCTTTCTTCTGCACCCTTTATTATAGTCTAAGTTAACCTTCTTTCTAGCGCTGTGATTATAATGGAAGTATAACATGCTGAAAGTGACAGAATGAGAGGAGTAGAGTGTGCTTATTTTGCCTAAGTGACAAAAAAGTGCTAATAATTTAAAATATAGGGCAGAATTTGAGTAAGACAAATTTTGATCTTCGGAAATTCAGAAACTTAAGTTTTGTTTTGTTTTGTTTTTAAATAGAGCGAATTGAAATGAGGCAATCTAGCTAGACAATGCCTGTTCCCACAAGCTTTACTAGGTATAGATAAATACACTTACCAAAAAGCATATTTTTTAATTACTGGTTAACTTCATTAATCCTCTGTGCCTCACTTTTCCTGATCTATAAAATAGGAATGTTGATAACACCATCCTGGTAGATTTTCTTTTTAGTTAAATGAAGCAGAACATGTAAAACACCAAGGATATTTCTTAGTAGATCTAAGAAACATACTTAACTTTGTGTTTTTTTTTTAAACAATATTGAAATCGAGTTTTTTTGCCCCAACAATCTAGATAAACACCTTTCCCACATTTCCTAGGTATAGATAAATACTCTCACAAAAAGAGAACATTTTTTCACTTATTTGTAACTTTATTAATGCCTCTGTACTTCAGTTTCCTAATCCATAAAATGGGAACAGTGATAACACTTTCCTCGTAGATTTTTCAATTTAATTAAATGAAGCAGAGCATAAAAAACACCCAGGAAATCACTTAGTAGATCTAAGTAACATACTTTTTTTTTTAATAGATAGAATTGAAATCAAGTCCCTCCACCTCAATAATCTAGATAGACAATGCCCTTTCACAGAAAGTTTACTGTAGATAAATATGCTAACAAAAAACTTTAGTGACTTCATTAAGTCTCTGTGCCTCAGTTTCCTCATCTATAAAATGGGAATATTGACAACACTTCCTCATAGATTTTCTTTAATTAAATGAAGCTTAACATGTAAAACACCCACCATTGCTTAGGAGATCTAACTAACGTACATAATATTGCTTTTTTTTTTTTAAGAGTGTTAAAATCTTTAATTTTACCCCACAGCCTTGTAGATTTTCTTTTACCTTACTGATTTTTATTTTTAATTAAGTGAAGCAGAGCATGTAAAATACCCAGAACATGCTTAGTAGAGTTAAGTAACATACTTAATTTTTAAATTGAATTGAAATTTAGTTTTTCTCTCCAAAAATCGAATAGTGCCCTTACCAACAAAGTTCATTAAGTATTGATAAATATGCTCACCAATACATCATCTTTTACTTACTAATTACTTTCCTAAAACCTCTAGGCCTCGGTTTCCTCATATATAAAGTGGGAATGTTGATAACACCTTCGTTCAGTTCAGTTCAGTTCAGTTGCTCAGTCGTGTCCGACTCTTTGCAACCCCATGAATTGCAGCATACCAGGCTTCATTGTCCATCACCAACTCCCAGAGTTAACTCACACTCGCGTCTATCGAGTCAGTGATGCCATCCAGCCATCTCATCCTCGGTCGTCCCCTTCTTCTCCCGCCTTCCAATACATGACCACTGGAAAAATCATAGGCTTGACTAGACGGACCTTAGTTGGCAAAGTAATGTCTCTGCTTTTGAATATGCTATCTAGGTTTACTTGTAGATTTTCTTTTTCATTAAATGAAGAAGAACGTGGAAAACAACCAGGACATTGCTTGGAAGATCTAAGTAACACATTTAGTTTTTTTTTTTTTTTTTTAATAGAGATAATTGAAATTCACCCCCCGCAGCGGTCTAGCCAGACAATGCCCTTTCCCACAAAGGTTACTAAATATAGATAAATACGGTTAGAAAAAGCATCTCTTTCACTTACTAGCCACTTCATTAATGCCTCAGTTTCCTGAAGTATAAGTGGGAATATTGATAAGAGTTTCTTCATAGATTTTGTTTTCAATTAAATGAGGCAGACCCTGTAAGACACCGGGGACATTGCTTAGTAGTCTAAGTAACACACTTACTTTTGTTTTTTTCTTTTTAATACAGATCACTGAAATTGATTCCCCCCCCCCCCCACAACATTCTAGATCGACAGTGTACCTTCCACAAAGTTTCTTGAGTGTAGATAAATATGCTCTCCAAAAAAGGATCTCTTTCACTCACTAGTAACTTCATTGATGCCTCTGGACCTCGGTTTCCTTATCTATAAAATGGGACTGTTGATAATATATTCTTCGTAGATTTTCTTTTCAATTTAATGAAGAAGAGCATGTAAAACACCCAGGTTATAGCCTAGTAGATCTAAATAACATACTTAATTTTTTAAATAGAATTGAAATATAGATTTAATTCCTCACCATCTAGATAGTCAAAGCCCATTCTTATGAATTTTGCAAAGTATCAATAATACCTCACCAAAATGCATCTCTTTCACTCACTAATACCTTCATTAATGCCTCCAGCCTGTTTCCCCATCTGTCAAATGAGAATGTTGCTAACACCTTCCTTGTAGATTTCAATTTTAATTAGATGAAGCAGAGCATGTAAAACACCCAGGACATTGTTTAGTAGATCTAAGTAACATACTTAATTTTCTTTACTTTTTTAATAGATGGAATTGAAAACAAGTATTTTGCCCCAACAATGGATAGTCTTCTCCCAAAAAGTTTACTAACTATAGATCAATATGCTCACCAAAAAGCATCTCTTTCACTTACTAGTAACTTCATTAATACCTCTGTGCTTCAGTGTCCTCGTGTATGAATGGGAATGTTGATAAAACCTTCCTCATAGACTTTTTAAAGTAAATTAAGTGGAGCATGAAAAACACCCAGGAGATTGATTCATAGATCAAATATACTTATTTCTGTTTATTTATTTATTTATTTTTTTATGGACAGATTGGAAATTGAGTTTTTTTTTTTTTCTGACAATCTAGACAGACTTTGACCTTTCCATAAACTTTACTAAGTTTACATAAAAATCAGTGAACAAAAAGAATCTCTTTCACTTATTAACTTTTTAATCCCTCTGTGCCTTAGCTTCCTCATCTATAAAATGGGAATGTTGATAACACATTCCTCGTAGATTTTGGTTTTAACTAGATGGAGTTAATCACATATAACACAAAGGACAATGCATAGTAGGTCTAAGTAACATACTTAATTCGTTTTTATTTTTTTAGACAGAATTGAAATTGAGTTTTATTTGCCAGCAATCTAGATAGCCAGTGACCTTTTGTGAAAATTTTACTAAATGTCCATAAATACATTCACTAAATAACATCTCTTCCACTTACTAGTTAAATCATTAATGACCACTTGCCTCACTTTCCTCATCTATAAGTTGGCAGTGTTGATGACACCTTCCTAGTTGATTTTTTAAAGTAAATGAAGCAGTGCATGTAAAACACACAGGACATTGCTTATAGATCTAAATAACATATGTAATACTTTTTAATAGGTAGATTTGAAAGTGGGTTTTTCCTCCAACAATCTAGATAGACAATGCCCTTTTCCACTGTTTATTGAGTGTAGATAAGTACACTTTTAAAGAAATCATCCATTTCACTTCTAGCAACTTCATTACTACCTCTGTGCCTCAGTTTCCTCATCTGTAAAATGGGAATATTTACAACACCTTCCTCATAGATTTTTTTTTTAATTAAATGAAGCTTAACATGTAAAACACCCACCATTACACTGGAAATCTAACATACATAATATTGTTTTTTCTTTAAGAGTGTTAAAATCTTTATTTTTACCCCACAGCCTTGTAGATTTTCTTTTACCTTACTGATTTTTATTTTTAATTAAGTGAAGCAGATCATGTAAAATACCCAGGACATGCTTAGTAAAGTAACATAATTAATTTTTAAATAGAATTGAAGTTGAGTTTTTCTCCCCCAAAATCTAATAGACAGTACCCTTATAAACAAAGTTTATTAAGTATAGATAAATATGCTCACCAATACATCATCTTTCACCTACTAATTACTCTCTTAAAGCCTCTGGGCCTCAGTTTCCTCATCTATATAATGGGAATGTTGCTAACACCTTACTCATAGATTTTCTTTTTGATTAAATGAAGAGCATACAAAACAACCAGGACATGGCTTAGAAGATCTAAGCAACTCACTGATTTTTTTTTTTAATAGAGAGAATTGAAATTGGTTTTTTTCCCCAACCGTCTAGCCAGACAATGCCCTTTCCCAAAGAGTTTATTAAATAGATAAATACGCTCAACGAAAAGCATGTATTTCCCTAACTAATAACAAATAATGTCTCTCTGTCTCAGTTTACTCATCTATAGAATGGGAGTGCTTATAACACCTTCTACCGGAAGCCAGCATAAGGAATCCCACTTGTGAAAGGGTCATGTGGCAGAGATTTGATGGGCAAGGATGAGTCAGATCTCAGGTTTTTCCCCTGGCATTTCCTGAGCATGTACCCCTCAAAAATAAGAATCTGCCTGCTTTTCCACTCTTCTGACATTCTTTGGAAAAGGTCAACTCTGGGCTTTAGTCTTCTGCATTTGAAAGAGTGTTTCAATCCCAAAACCTCTCTGATGGCTTTCTAGCCTGTCTGAAGGCTACAAATGTGATTGTTTGAGGCCTGTGCGGGAGGCACAGGAAGCTAAAAACATCCTAGGAATGTAGGGGCTTCTGAGGAGTCATAATCATTAGAATAGGACTGATTAAAGGTTTCATTTGTTGAGCCAATACTTGCTGCCAAATTTTCATATCTTATATAATTGGTATATAGAAAAACAGGTAGTAGACCTGGTATTAGCAATATTAGATCTTTGAGTACTTTCTTTGTTATAACCCACTGCACCTTTTTTCTACAGGAATGTAATTTTATGTAGTACTTTGAAGGTGATGCAGAGTAAAGAAAAAACACTTCTAGGGAAAAGGAGTTTTCTGGTTGATAAACAATTGCCCAGGAAGAGAGCCATAAAAATGTTAACAGGCCTCTTGGCCAGAAGATAATGTAAACCACCTGAGACCTTTTGTATATGGGAGGGTATGCAAATAGAAAGCCTGGATTTTGGCCTGGCTTTTGCATTACCCATTGATCTCTATGTACAATCAAAACAGGTATAAAAGGCCTTTCTAGAGAATAGTGGTGGGGCCAGTCCTTGGAAGGGGCTAGTTATTGGAAGGACTGGTTTCCCCCGTGTCTCCTATTTTCTCTAATTTTAGGCTGAATTCCCATCTGGGGCATGGACGCTTGCCATGTCTACTTACCTGTCCCAGCTGCTAAGATCCGTAAGAGAGAGCATCCAGGGTGGGGCTCTCTCCGATATTGAAACGGATGCTGGTGGCCTAACGTAGATGGTGCAAGCTCCTTGTCTGGAACTTTATTGGCTTTCCACATAAACCAAGTTATTCAGCCTTCTTTTCTCCATCTATATTTCCCTACTCTACTATTACTCCCTAATCTAATCTTACTAATAAATAAATAAGTTTTCCTCGCCTATCTGTCTCCCCTTCGAATCACCCTGGATCCACCAGGGCCAGACCCCGGCAACCTTCCTCTTTCATTTTTTTTTTTTTTAAATTGAAGCAGAGCTTATGACACATTCAGGATGTTACTTACTGGTACTAGGTCTAAATAAAATACTTCTTTTTCTTTTTATAAGAGAGTTGAAATTGAATTTTTTTCTCCAAAAATCTAGATAATCAATGCCCTTTTCCACAAAGTTTATTGAGTGTAGATAAATACACTCTCAAAGAAATCATCCATTTCACTTCTTGTAACTTCATTACTGCCTCTGTGCCTCAGTTTTTTAATCTATAAAATGGGAATGTTGATAAAACCTTCCTAGTTGAAATTTTTTTTAATTAAATGAACCAGAGCATGTAAAACACCTAAGACATTTCTTAGTAGACCTAAATAACATATTTAATTTTTTAAAAGACAGCACTGAAATAAAAAATCCTGTAAAAAATTATCCTTCAATTGAAAACCTAAAACAAACAAACAAACAAAACCCCACAGGAAACAGTGTTATATCAGTATGCACAGCAAGGCTTAAGATGGCAAAGGGGCTTAGTGGATCTGAAGTATAGTAAAGAAGCCAGCTTAGGAGGAAGGGAACGAAGAAATAGTAGATAAAATCAGAGGGTTAGCTAGGACCTAAAAAAAAAAAAAATTGAAAATGGGTTATTTTCCCCAATAATCTAGATAGATAATGCTGTTTCCAATGAAGTTTTCTAACTATAGATAAATACGCTCACCATAAACATCTCGGTCACTTGCTAT
>SJXQ01006606.1:7002-69422 GCA_006408695.1 Aepyceros melampus
TCTCAGGACCCACCCAAAGAGGAAGTGCTGGGAGGGGTTGACTGGGAGGAGCCAGGTGAACCCTCTGGGCACTGGGATGAGAACTGCTCCCACAGAAACAGCCCAGCCTGCACCTGGAAGGGTACAGCCTGACATACTGGATTTCCCAGTGGGCAGGAGGCTCCCAACTGTCAGTCCAGGGGCCCTGGCTGCAGAGGGAGAAAGGCAAACCACAGACACAGAGGAGAAAAGAGAGAATGGAAAACAGTGACAGACAGAGAGGCAGGGAGAAGAAATTGTGAAGAAAGCAAAACATGCTCAGAGAAATACAATGGAAAAAGTTTGAAAGGGCTCATCATCCACCCCATCACTCGCTCCTCACCCCCTTCCAACTCCACCTCCTTTTCCCTGGTCTCAGGTCTGGCCCCGCAGGGCACAGAGGGGACAGGTTCAGACAAGGAGGAGCCTGAGTCATTTACCAGGCTCCCAGCACACACACATGCGTGCATACACACATGTGCACACACACACACAAGCACAAGCTCCTCTCCAGGGCTGCACAAGTACACACAGACTCTCCGTCAAACAGCTTCAAAGACCATAACAGAGGCGGAGAGCAAGGCTCCATGGACCTTAACTCTCCTCTCGTTTTCCCCTCTTTCCTGCTGATGTCTGCCTTCTGTTTTCCTGTCTGTGTGTCTCCCTTTGCCTTGCCTCTCCTTCCTCTTCCTCCCAGGCAAGTCAGGGCATGGACAGGGCAGGTCTCTGTCACCTCAGTCTCTCCGCAGTGTCCCCTGACCTGAAGGGAGGGACTGTGTGACTTCTCTCCTACCCCCACCCCGTAGGAATTCTGGTCCTGAGTCGTGCGCTTAAAACTAAGCAGAAACCTCTCCCTGGATGACAGAATTAATTCCCGAATAACTGGCAGGCAGAGTCACAGGGAGTTGAGGCCGACACCCTACCCCAGGAGTCACCTTTGCCTCTCGGGTGGGAGCCTGCCGCTGACACAGTTGAGGCTGCAGCCAGACGGCCGGGGACTTGGGAGACTGTGGAGGGTGCAGAGCTGGTGGTAGGGGCCCTGTGAGGTGATGCTTCCCTCTCATAGATCTCTCACTCTGGCACTCCAGCTCGGGAGATGTGCAGCATGGTGGACCCCAAATAGGGGTCACGTCAGTCTGTCCTCAAGACAGCAATACGCAGCACAGTGACAGCCCCTCTTCAGGCACATGCTGGGGACTCCCCCCAACAGAAGAACCCCCAGACGAGGCTCTGGCGGTTCTGAAAGTGGATGGAGAGAGGCTGAGCTGGGTGGAGGTGTCAGCCGCCGCTGGCTCACTGGGGCCTGGCTTGCACACCTGAGCTGAGTGAGCTGGAGCCCCAGATGAAAGGCCTGAGCTAAGAGCCCGACACCCATCATCTGAGACAGCTGAGGCCCTGGGTCTACAGCAAAGTGGGTCACCAGACAGGTCTCAGGTCTGCCTCAGGAACCACCTAACGTGAAAATCCTGCACAGCTTCTGTGAACTAGAGCTGCCTTCACTGGCAAGAAGGGGCTGGTAAGCCTTTCCCCTTTACTCAGGGAACCCTCAGGAAGTGTTCGTTGCAAGAGGATTCGTACCTCTTATACCCAGGAGGCCGCCTATCCCAGGGCACAGAAAAGAGCAAGCAGATGAGAACCGCGGCTATCTAAGCACATGGAGTATTCGGAGCAGGGCCGGGAGATGGTGTGTTAGTCGCTCAGTTGTGTCTGATTCTTTGTGACCCACAGACTATAGCCCATCAGGCTCCTCTGTCCATGGGATTCTCCAGGCAAGAAAACTGGAGTGGTTACCGTTTCCTTCTCCAGGGGATCTTCCCAACCCAGGGATTGAACCTGGGTCTCCTGCATTGCAGGCAGATTCTTTACCATCTGAGCCACTAGGGGAGAGAGGGTGGCAGATGGCAGAACAAGGGTGGGATGGAGAACAGGGAAGAATCCACTAGAAGGAGGGGCTGAGGCCAGAACAGAAGCAAGTTCCATTAGGAGCTGTTCACATAGGCTCCAGTTTGAAAGCCTGATGAACAAATATAACAAAACCTCAAGTTGATGCAGCCACACAGCCATGGCCAGAAGACTCAAGTTCTTCCTTCCTGTGCTTGTGCTTCTGTATAAACACACACTCACACACGCACACACAGAGGGGCATATGAGTGTGTGTGTCTCTGGAAAGCCAACAGCAATAACTGGTTCCCTTTAGAAAAACAGTATGGAGGGAACTCCCTGGTGGTCCAGCGGTTAGGACTCTGCACTTTCACTGCATGGGGCAAGGTTTGATCCCTGGTTGGGGACCTCAGATTCCACAGGCCAAGCAAACAAGAAAATTTTAAAAATTAAAAAATAAAAAGAGGCTTGTCTTTGGACACTGGAGGCTGGAGGGGAGGAGCAGTTGACTCAATAGCTGTCAGATGAACTCCCATACCTACCCTTCTCCACGCTGGTGATCAGCTCTCATAGACCCACCTCTGACCCAGCACCTGCCTACGGGGGTCTGTGGCCTTGTGGGATGAGCCCCCAATTGGGGTACATGCTCATTTCCCCTCCTCCACGTCTTGAGGCTAGAGGACTCTCTGTCTGCTGACTTCTGGTCACTTCTAGACCATCTTTCCTGTTCTGGGGCCTCCAAGGGGCTTTCATCCATGTTTGCTAAGAGGTACTGGGCAGAACCGGAGGGGCTGCCGCATGGGGCCATATATTGGGTCCTAGGCCTGTGGATCTAAGGAGAAAACTCCTGGATTTCCTGGGTAGGAGGAAGGTGTGTTGGTAAGATGCAAAGAAAAGAGTTGTTTGGGTTTTTCCTACTCCTAAAAGAATTGGGAGATTACAAAAGTCCTGAATGGTTGAGTCTGAGGATGCATATAGGGTCCAATTACCCCCTCTGCATTGCCAACACTGTCCCAGCATAGAGGAAGAGATAAAGGTCAGAGAACTGCTTCACTCTGCCTCAGGAGTCACAGAGCCAGCCTGGATCTCGGCCCTCCACGCCAAGAGCGATGGCCTCTCCATTTCCTCTTGCCGGAAGGCCCCCAAGGCAGTGACTTCCTACTCCCTGGGGAGAACGGGAGGAGGCGGTGCTTTCAGAACCTGTCAATGAGTCATCTACTCTCATTGCACCTGTGCTCCTGAGTAGCACCAGCCCAAGCATATGCTCCTAGTGGGGATGGAACCTGCTTTGAATCTACCCAGTAGCAACTGAGGTAGATCACTGAACCTCAGACTTACTCATAGGCATATGGGCTGGAAACACCGGCCTCTCAGGCGGGCTGCAGTCATTCATGATGTGATGTCTGTGAAGTGCTCACCACTCGACTCAGACCTGACTGCCAAGGGTCATACGTTTCCTCTTTAGCCAAGAGACCCCAGGCAAAATTATTACATATTCTGGTCTTTACTTTTCCATTGGGAAAATGACTCCCTTTGGGGCTCCCCAGGTGGCACTAACGGTAAAGACCCCACCTGCAAATGCAGGAGACGTAAGAGATGCAGGTTTGATCCCTGGGTCGGGAAGATCCCCTGGAGAAGGGAACGGCAACCCACTCCAGTATTCTTGCCTGGAGAATCCCATGGACAGAGAACCTGGCGAGCTACAGGCCACGGGGTTGCAAAGAGTCAGATACCACTGAGCAACTGAGCACAGCACAGTAAGGGACCAGCCCCCTGACCCGAATGAAAGCACAGCACTGTGGGACTGGGTTCCCTCTGAACATCTAGCCCTTTTCTGTGTCATCGCTCTGAAGACTGGTATATCTGGGGGTCAAAGAGGGAGTGAGAGAATGCTGACAGCCAGGTTTTCTCTGAAAATCTTTTTGTTCTAGGACCCCCAAAACTTGGGAGATGTGTGACCAACCAAAGTGCAACTCATGCTGCCCGCCAAAATGCAGTCCAAGCTGCCCGCCAAAATGCAACCCTGTCTGCCCACCAAAATGCAACCCATGCTGCCCATCAAAGCCGTGCTGCTGTTTGGAGCCCAAGCCTGAGTGTACTTGCCTTAATAAGGAGCCCGATCCCGCTGCACCCGAAACTCAGAACAACTCCCAAACCCAGCAGCAGTCCCAAAGCCCGAAGCAGGGGCCCAAAAGTCCCCGGGGGCAGAAGTAACCAGGCAAGTAGATTGTCCCAAACAAGTAGACGGGCCATGCCCATCACCCAGTGGCGTCAGGCTAGACCTACCTTTAGAAAAGCTGTTTCTCAGTGACCACCACTTACTTTCCACCAGAAGCCCCTACCTCCCTTCATAGCCCCCCACCCTTGTGAGGCCCCAGCTGGAAATGGGAGGTTGAAAAAGCTAGAACCATCTTGCCTAGTGATCCTGATATTAGATAGCACAAAAATAAAAGAGCAATAAAGAAAATCACCTCTCTTACCTCCTTTACCTGTGAAACCATTAAACCATCTCACTTGTCTGGCCTAAGCCCAGGAAAACGTGTTATGCATGTCATGAAGGCACCCAGGACCCAGAAAACCAGAGTCTGGAAGCACAAGGCTTCTACTGAGCCAGAATTAGTGACTGACTCATCCTCGTTTTAAAATGAAAGTTCCATGTTCAGGAATCCCTCCAGTCCCAGGAAAAGGGGGGGTGGCGGTGTTGGAGGTGGTCGTCACCCTAAGCGAAGGAATTCCAGTACCCCTGGGTCCTGGGGCAACACATTTGAAGTCAAACCAGCAAAAACACATGGCAAGGAATGATTCCCCTCTTTCATTCCCAAGATCTTCCTAGAACCAGAGCTCCCAGGACTCAGCACAGCACTGTGACTGGCCCAGGCAGCAGAGTCTTCTGGCATCAACAGCCCCTCTGCAATGGTGGAGCAAGTTGCTGGACCCTCTCAGGCTCCATTTCCTCATCTGTTAAATGAGAGTAATGGTACTTAAAAGGGTTTTTATGAGAATGAAATAGGACCATTCCTTTAAGCGCTTACCATCAGAGTTGACACACCCTGGATGCGCAGTGCATGGCTCTCCTCACCAGCTCCCTTTTTCCCTCCAAAGGAGTTACCGTGATACAACAATTTCCCACAAAACACAGCTCAGTTAATCTAGGCACACAGGTGGAAATAGAGAAATCAGCCCCATTCCCTACGCTGTGAATATCACTTCTTCCTGTATTCTTGGTATACAACTGCTATGTCCATTCCTTCTAACATTTTTCTAATGCCCTTCTGTACTTCCTCCCTCATGATCCTCCCTGTCCACCAATCCCAGAAAACAACTGATCTACCTTGGGTCCCTATAAATGAGTTTAAACTTTCAAGAATTTAGTGTAAAGAGAATCATCCAGTATGTATTCTCTTATGCCTGGCTTTTTTCACTCAACAAAACTACTTTGAGATTCAAACAAGTTGTTGCAAGTATCAATTGTTCATTCCTTTTTATTGCTGGGTAGTAAATTCACATGAAGTGATGGGACCAGATGCCATGATCTTTCTGAATGTTGAGCTTTAAGCCAACTTTTTCACTCTCCTCTTTCACTTTCATCAAGAGGCTTTTCAGTTCCTCTTCACTTTCTGCCATAAGAGTGGTGTCATCTGCATATCTGAGGTTATTGATATTTCTCCCGGCAATCTTGATTCCAGCTTGTGCTTCTTCCAGCCCAGCGATTCTCATGATATACTCTGCATAGAATTAAATAAGCAGGGTGACAATATACAGCCTTGACGTACTCCTTTTCCTATTTGGAACTAGTCTCTTGTTCCATGTCCAGTTCATTTAACTGTTGCTTCTTGGCCTGCATACAGATTTCTCAAGAGGTAGGTCAGGTGATCTGGTATTCCCATCTCTTTCAGAATTTTCCACAGTTTATTGTGATCCACACAGTCAAAGGCTTTGGCATAGTCAATAAAGCAGAAATAGATGTTTGTCTGGAACTCTCTTGCTTTTTCCATGATCCAGCGGATATTGGCAATTTGATCTCTGGTTCCTCTGCCGGGAAATAGATGGGGAAAGAGTGGAAAGTGTTAGACTTTATTTTTTGGGGGCTCCAAAATCACTGCAGATGGTGACTGCAGCCATGAAATTAAAAGATGCTTACTCCTTGGAATGAAAGTTATGACCAACCTAGATAGCATGTTAAAAACCAGAGACATTAGTTTGCCAACAAAGGTCCATCTAGTCAAGGTTATGGTTTTTCCAGTGGTCATGTATGGATGTGAGAGTTGGACTGTGAAGAAAGCTGAACGCTGAAGAATTGATGCTTTTGAACTGTGGTGTTAGAGAAGACTCTTGAGAGTCCCTTGGACTGCAAGGAGATCCAACCAGTCCATTCTAAAGGAGATCAGTCCTGGGTGTTCATTGGAAGGACTGATGCTAAAGCTGAAACTCCAATACTTTGGCCACCTCATGAGAAGAGTTGACTCATTGGAAAAGACTCTGATGCTGGGAGGGATTGGGGGCAGGAGGAGAAGGGGACAATAGAGGATGAGATGGCTGGATGGCATTACCAACTCGATGGACATGAGTCTGAGTGAACTCCGGGAGTTGGTGATGGACAGGGAGGCCTGGCGTGCTGCAATTCAGGGGGTCGCAAAGAGTCGGACACGACTGAGTAACTGAACTGAACTGAAATGCCCTCATTGTATGGATAATACCCACATTTTGTTTACCCATTAATCTATTGATGGACACTTGGATTGTTTCCAGGTTGTGACGTCACAAATAAAGATGCCCTGCACACTCATGACAAGTCTCTGGATGGGCTATGCTTTCACTTCTCTTGGGTAACACCTAAAAGACTAGAATGAGTGTTACACGGTAGGTGTATGTTTTACTTATTAAGAAACTGCCCAACTGTTTTCCAAAATGGTTGGCCATTTTATATTCCCATTGAACATATATGAGAATTCTGGTTGCTGCACATCTTTCTGTTTTTCAATATTTTAATGGATATGCAGTGTTATCTCATTGAGTTTAATTTGCATTTCCTTAATGGCTACTGGTATAAACATCTTCCCATATGGTCACTTGTCTTTATACATCTTTTTTGGTGAATCATCTTTTCTAACATTTCCTCCATTACTTTACTGAGATGTTTAGTTTCTTATGACAGAATTCTGAGATTTTAAAAAATGGGCTATGAAATTAAAAGATGCTTGCTCTTTGGAAGAAAAGCTATGACAAACCTAAATAGCATATTAAAAAGCAGAGACACCACTCTTTGCTGACAAAAGTCCGTATAGTTCAAGCTATGGTTTTTCCAGTAGTCACATAGAGATGTGCGAGTTGGACCATAAAGAAGGCTGAGCACCAAAGAACTGATGCTTTCTAACTGTAGTGCTGGAGAAGACTCTTGAGAGTCCTTTGGACAGCAAGGAGATCAATCAATCCTAAAAGAAACCAACCCTGAATAGTCATTGGAAGGACCCATGCTGAAGCTCCAATACTTTGGCCACCTAATGCGAACAGCCAACTCATTGGAAAAGACTCTGATGCTGTGAAAGATTGAAGGCAGGGGGAAAAGGGGATGACAGAGGATGAGATGGTTGGATGGCATCATCAATTCAATGGACTTGAGTTTGAGCAAACTCCAGGAGATAGTGAAGGACAGGGAACCCTGGTTGGAAAGTCCATGTGTTACGGGAAGCATGCCGACTGAAACTGCCCACCCTGACCAGGCACCATGGTAGCCATTTGCATGAGTTGTTTTATGACAGGAGGTCCTGGTAAGGAACACGAACTAATGAGGCACCACCAACTGGAAGAGTTCGAGAAAGGTCAAAAGGAGACACCATATGTCTGATCACCTCCCAGAATCCTTCTCACTGGCATCCATCTTGGCTGAACAAGGCATGCACCACCAGGAAGGACTCAGAGTTAGAATGATTGGCTAAAGACAAGCCGGAAATGAATCCTATCACCATAAAACCTGAGATGGCCACTTGGCGGAGCAGTTCTCCTGGGTTCCCTTACCCTACTGCTCTCCGCTCGGGCGCCCATTCCCAATAAAATCTCTTGCTTTGTCAGCACATGTGTCTCCTCGGACAAATCTTTTCCGAGTGGTAGACAAAAGCCCAGTTCCGGGCCTGTAAGGGGCTCCCCTTCCTGCAACACATGAGGTTACAACTGAGCGACTGAACAATAAATACGTTGTTTCTTTACCAGCTGAGTGGTAAGGGAAGCCCAAGGACACTGGAATGGGTAGCCTCTCCCTTCTCCAGCAGATCATCCTGACCCAGGAATCAAACCGGGGTCTCCTGCATTGCAGGTGGATTTTTACCATCTGAGTTACCAGGGAAGCTCATATGGGATAACTATATACAGAGAGAGATATAAGTGCTTTATCAGGTAAGCTACCTGCACATATTTCCCCCAGTCTGTGGATTATCTTTTCATTCTCTTTCACAGTTTCTTTCAAAGAGGAGGTGTTCTTAATTTTGATAAAAACCAATTAAGTTTTTTCTTTTATGGATCTTGTTTTTAGTGTCATATCTAAGAACTCTTTGCCTAACACTTTCTCCTACGTGTTCTTCTGTAAGTTACTTTTTATATATGGTGAAAGCTTTGGACAAAGTTCTTTTTTTTTGAGTGGGGGAGTATGGAGGAGAACCTATAGATATTCAATTGCTGCTCTAGACTATCCTTTCTCTACTGAATTGCCTTTGCAGTTTTGTCAAAAATCATCTGACCGTATTTGTTTTTATTCACCTCTGAATTCTTATTTTGTTACATTGATCTATTTGTCCTTCCTGACATTTTTTATTATTTACTGTAGCTTTATAATGTCTTGAAGTCAAAAAATGTAAGTCCTCTAATTTTGTCCTTTTTCAAAGTTGCTTTAGTTACTCTAGGTTCTTTGCATTACCATATGAATTTTATAATAAACTTGCCCATTTCTAAAAAAAAAAAAAAGTCTGCTGAGATTTTTGAACTGGAATTGAATTAAATCTATAGATTAAATTGGAGAGGAATGAATATCTTAACAATATAAAGTCTTTCTATTCATAAACATGGAATATCTCTCCACTTATTTAGGTCATTTTAATTTCTTTTTAAGTTTTGTAGCTTTCAGTGAAAAGACTTTGCACGTATTTTGTCTGTTTTTTCCCTAGGAATTTCACATATTTTTATCATAATGTGCTATTTTTATTTCAATTTCTGGTTATTCACTGTTATGTGAAATGAAAATATCTCCTACTGTTAGACCTCCCGGTCTTTGCCCAGGACCCGTCATCGCCAAGATCACCGAGACTCGGACTCGATGCAATTAGCAAGAGGATTTATTAAGCCGACGCGCCGGGGTTCAATCTCCACCCGAGGAGATGAACCCCGAACAATTGTTACAGAGCAGTTTATAAGCAAAAAATCATAAACAGGTGCAGTTGAGATGGAGTGTTTTGATTGGTTTACAAACTGTGGCCTTTCCGGGGATAGGTTCATTCGTTATTAGGCCTAAATAGCTAACTAACCTACAATTATGCTGTTTTAGTTGAATGGCCCGAGGCAATCAACTTTTAGCTTGACTCTTGGGGGGCTGTATTCTTAAGATGCGAGTATGATCCCCTTGTTTTTCTTTCCTCTTAAGACAATAGCCCTGATTTAAGATTAACAAAGAGCCCGTGGGTGCAGGTCTGTTTCTTTAGAGCCCCTAATAAATTTTTAACCTTTCTCCTTGTTCCCTGGAATGCTCCCGAAGAAGTCAGAAGACACTGTTCTCATACCCATGTCCCTAGTGGCGCCTCTCATGGTAGACTGATTACAGGCTAGGGAACAAATCAGGGTAGAAACAATTTTTACAACCTCAGGCTGCCCAGACTGGTCTCTACACTACCATGTTAATGAACAGGGAATGTCACAGCCATCAGCTCTTTCTGGCCTCCAAATGTGAAGGGCTCCCAAAACTGCAGTCCAGGAGATGCTGCCACCCACACAGTGATTGCTGCAGAGCTGGGAGAATGCAAGAAGCAAGATGAACCAGGAAACAGGATTTGGCCCCCAGGTAGCTGAAGTGCATAGGAGGGAAATGAATTCAGTGAGCCCAGAGGCTTGCATCTTCCCATACAAATTCCTTAACTTGATACCTGATCTTTGATGTTCAGACTGCCTGCTCCCTTTGTTGCAAACTTGTATATAGCTTGATTTCTCCCCATCTCCTAGAAGCAGTTTTCTCAGAGCTACTGAGATGCTGTCTCCCTGGATCAGAATCCTAAACATTCCCACCAAATAAAATAACTCTACTTTCAGGTTGTGACTTTATTTTTTAGTCGACAGTATATTAACATGCAATTGTTTTTGTATAGCAATCTCATATACTGCTTCTTAGTTTTAGTAGCTTCATGTAAATTTCATAGGATTTTTCTATAAATGTCGAATTTTGAAAACTGCTTTTTTCTGCATCTATTGAAATGATCATATAGTTGGGGTTTTTTTAGTCTGTTAATAATGGCGAATTATACTGATTGGTTTTTGATGGTAAAAAAAACCTTGCATTCCTTTGACAAACCAACCCTATCTGATTGGGTTGTTTAGTCTTTTTTTTTTTCAACTGAGTTTACATTTGATCTTGTTACTTTCTCTGTCTCTATGTTAATAAGGGATACTGGTCTATAGCTTCCTTTTCTTGTCTTGTCTTTGTCTGGCTTTGCTGTCAAAACAATGTCCTTAATGAAGTGAGAAGTAGTCCTTTCTTTTCAACTTTCTGGAGTAGCTTGTGGATAATTTGGTATAATCTTTTCCTTAGACATTTTGTAGAATTCACCAGTGCTCTTTTTTGGGAAGTTTTTTTGTTTTGTTTTTTTGTTTTTTTTTTGCTCAAGCTTTTAAAATCAACTTTATTGAAGTATAAATTGCAAGTAATAAAAATATACCTGTTTGAAATGTTTAGCTTGATGATATATATCAAATGTATATCCCTTGTGACGGCTAGTACATTCTGACCCTGAAATTTCCCTTGCGCCCTTTTACTGTCAGTCCCTACTGGAAAATTTTCAATTTAAAATATAATTTCTCTAATTGATTTAGAGTTTTCAGGTTATCTATTTCCTTTTGAATGAACTTCGTCAATTTTTGCTTAAGAAATTTAATCATGTTATCTATTTTAGAATTTATTGACAAAGTTTTTTATAATATGTCCTTACTATTTTTTAATACCTGTGGAATTTATAGTAAAGTGACTTTTCATTTCTGATAGTGGCAATTTATATCTTCTCCCTTTTCTTCATGTGTAAGTTGGTTAATTTTATCAATCTTAAAGAATCAGCTTTTTGTTTCATTGGTTTTGTTGTTTTCATTTTTCTGTTTTACTCATGTCAGAGCTGACTTTTATTATTTTCCTTCTTCTGTTTACCTTGGGCTTACTTTGTTCTCTTTTCTTGTTTTTCAACATGAAAGCCAAGATCATTCCTCTTATAATATGCACATTTAATGCTATACAATTTCCGCTCAGTACTATTTTAGCTACACTCTAAAATTTTTAAATGTTGTGTTGCAATTTTCTGGATCAAAAGACTTTCTAACTTTCTTTTTGGCTTGCCCTTTGCTTTATGAGTTAGTTATAAGTGGGCTTTCCCTGGCCCTCGCCCAAATGTTGGGAGACTTTCAAAAGATCTTTCTGTTATTTCTAATTGTATTCCTCTGTGATCAAATAGCATGCTTTGCATTACTTAAAAGTTTTTAAACTTATTGAGACTTGTTTTATGGGTCAGTATATGCTCTCTCTTAGTAAATGCTCCCAATACAGTTGAAAAGAGTGGAATCTGAGTGAAATCTGTTGCATGGAATGTTCTATAATGTCGATTAGGTTAATTGGTGTGACAGTATGATTCTTATTTCTACTGATGTTATGGCCACTTGTTTTATCAATTATTAAATGAGTAGTGTTGATATCTTTGAACATAACTGCAAATTCCTCTATTATTTCTTATAACTAACAGTTTTGATTCATTTATTTTGAAAATATCTTAATAGATGCGTAAACATTTAGGACATATCATATCCTCTTCATAAATGCATCATAATCATCACAGAATAAACTTCTCTGTCCTTGGTGACATTCTTTGCTCTAAAATCTACTTTCAAGTCAATTTAGTCACTTCAGCTTTCATTTTACATACATAAAATTCATTTCTTTGTTTGCTTACTTTGGCTGTGCTGGGTCTTCGTGCCTGCGAGGACTTTTTCTCCAGTGGTGGTGTGTGGGCTTCTCATTACGTTAACTTCTTTTTTTGTTGAGGAGCCGGCTCTGAGGGGCGCGAGCTTCAGTAGCTGTGGCTCGTGGGCTCAGTATTTGTGGTTCCTGGGCTCTAGAACACAGGCTCGACGGCTGTGGCTCAGTGGACTTAGTTGCACCTAGGCCTGTGGGCTCTTTCTGGATCAGGGAGCAAATCCACATCTTCTGCATTGTCAGGATGATTCTTCACCACTTAGCCCCAGGGAGGCCTCGGCTTTCTTTTTATTGGTATAAACCAGACATTCCTTTTTCGATCACTTTAGTTTTAACCTATTTGTATCTTTATACTTAAAATAAGTTCCTTGCAGATAATATATGCTGTTGTGCTTTAGGCGCTTAAGTCATGTCCCACTCTTGCAACCCCATGGACTGTAGCCTGCCAGGCTCCTCTATCCATGGGATTTCCCAGGCAAGAATACTGGAGTGGGGTACCATTTCCTTCTCCAGAGAATCTTCACAACCCAGGGATCAAATCCATATCTCCTGTGGCTCCTGTGTTGGCCGGCGGATTCTTTACCCACTGAGCCACCAGGGAAGCCCAGATAATATATATAGTTAGGTCTTTTTTGTTCAACCTGACAATCTCTGTCTTTTAATCAGAGTTTAAATCTACTATCTTCTATTTGTTTTCTATGTCCCACAGATGTTCTGTTTTCTTATGCCTTTGTTTTTCTTTTGCATGGAGTATTTTATATCATCCCATCTGATCTCCTTTGTTGACTTACACTCCATAACTCTGTGTGATTTGGTGGTTATGTTGTGTGTTGTGTTGTACAGATCCTTCACTTAGGATAGTTTATCTTTGTCTTACAGCACTTCACTTACAGTCTCAGAACCTATAAACAATATCCTTTCACTTCTTTCTTTCTGACCTATGTGCTTTGGTATGAGCCAGTTTTCTTTAACATCTATTAAAAATTTCAAAATAAATTTCTATCAATTTTGCTTTAAACAATTATTTATTCTTCTAGTAGGTTTAAATAATAAGCAAAAATCTTTTGTTTTTATCTAGGTAGAGTGCTATTTCTTCTTTTGTGTGCGTCTGTAAATCCACCTTATATCACTCCTATTCATTCCAAGGGACTATCTTTAACATTTCTTAGAGTTCAGAGTCTGTTGGGGTTAAATTATTTCACCTTTGAAGTCTGAAAAAGTATTTTATCTTCATTGTATAAGGATATTTTACTGGATATAGAATTCCAATGTGTACTTAGTTTTTCTTTTGGTGTATTTCCTCTGGCATTTTCTGGCTTGCAGCATGACAAGTGAGCAATTTGCTTTTACTCCTTTTCCTTCTGTAATATCATCTTCTTTGTGCAATGTGTCTGCTTTTCTGTGCCTGTGTTTGTGATTATTTTCTTTGTCACCTGCTACAAGCAATTTTCTTATGATGCGACTTCATATAATTTGTTTCACATTTCTTGTGCTTGAGTTCATTAATATTTTTGTATCTGTATAGAGCCCCTCCACCGCAATTTTTAAATATTTTAGTAATTGTTTGTCTATTCCATCTTTCTATTCCATCACAGGCACTTCACCTGTGCTTGTATTAGGTTTCTTGATATTTTCCCACAGCTCACTGAAGCTTTATTCTTTTCTCTTTTAAAATTGTCCTTCTGTGTTTCATTTTGGATAATTGCTAGTGAGATAAGTCTGACAGAAAGATAATACTGAATTTTCTCACTTATATGTGAAAGCTAAAAAAAAAATCGTGGAGACAGAGTGGAGTGGTGGTTGCTAAGGACTGGGTCGGGTGAGGGTAGGGGTATCAGAAGGTATTGTTCTGAGGGTACAAACTTCCAGTTAGAAAATAAATAAGCTCTGGAATTTAATGATATTTGAAAGCTGCTAAGAGAGGAGATCTTAAATTACCACACACACAAATAAATGGTAATTATAAGATGGATACATTAACTAACCTTATTATAATTATTTTGTAAATATATGTTTATCAATGTGTCACATTGTACAACTTAAACTTATATGATATATGTCAATTATATCTCAATAAAGCTGAAAAAAAAAGAGAAATCATTTCAGTGGCAGAAAACTCAGGAGGGGACAAATTGGGGAGACTTAAATGTGTCTTTAAAATTGTGTGCATATGTGCTCAGTTGTTACCAACTCTTCAACACCCTTCTGTCCCTGGGATTCTCCTGGCAAGAATATTGGAGTGGGTTGCCATTGCCTCCTCCAGGGGATCTTCCCAACCCAGGGATTGAACCCACGTCTCCTGCCTTGGCAGGCAGGTTCTTTATCAATGAGCCACTTAAGAAGGATCTTTAAAATCCTAATTTCCTCTCCCCTCCACAGTAGATCAATTGCTATTTGATTGGTTAAACACTGGATGAAGGGGTTGAATTGCGTTTAGGAGTCATGGACAAAAATCACAAACTATATTTTTAAACTGATATCACGTAGCACAGCACAGAAGAGGGGACTCCTTGAACTTCAGATAGACTGAATGCTCCTCCTTCCCCACATAAAATCACACTATACTTAACCTGGCTTCAGCCCCTCTCCCCCTTTTCCCCTTCCTGCCTCCTGGGAAGGGGCACAGCACAACACCCCTGCCCCCACCCCCAAGAAAGGCTGAGGCTGGCCTGGCTCTAATAGCTCCTAGTGCCTGCAGAAATGCCAGGACTGTCTCTCCTATCTCACCCTAAATGCAGACTTCACTCTTTTGTTTGGCCTTAAAGCCAGTTAGCTCCACCTGCTGCTTGGAACTACTTAGAGGCAAGGGTGGAGAATGGCTGGGGCCTCTGTATTGCCATGGACAGGAGTAGAGGACTGAAGCGTGAAGTACAGAAATACCACCAAAAAGAGTGAGGGCAGACGTTGGAGGAAAGATGGGTTTCTGGCTTTCCTCTCTAAAGCTTGAGACTATTAATGGAGAGGAAGAAATGTTTACAAAGTCAAATGATCACTAGGGCCAGGAAGGAGAGATGACAGGGAGAGGTGAAACTTTGGAATATTTCAATCTCATCCTTTTTCATGTACAAAACTCCCTGAGTCTTCCATCTGGCCAGCAGCACAGACCGCAGAGTAAAGTCAAGGGCTGGATCTTCAAAAGAAAAGTCTGAAGGTTTCTAAGGTTTGGGGATTCATCCATTCAGTTCAGTTCATTCGCTCAGTCATGTCTGACACTCTGTGACCCATAGACAGCACGACAGGCCTCCCTGTCCATCACCAACTCCCAGAGCTTGCTCAGACTCATGTCCATCAAGTCAGTGATACCATCCAACCATCTCATCCCCTGCCATCCCCTTCTCCCACCTTCAATTTTTCCCAGCATCAGGGTCTTTTCCAATGAGTCAGGTCTTCACATCAGGTGACCAAAGTATTGGTGTTTCAGCTCCAACTGGGGATTCATGGCAGAGATTAAAATCGTATACCTTTCAGAAAGCAAACTTAAAATAATCTGAGGCTAAGAGGAGAAGGGGTAGGAGAGGGGAATCTTATAATGCTTGAAGTTAAGCCAGAGTTGATTGAGTTTATCTGGATGTGAATGCATTAAGTTTTCTGTCATCAGGAACAGCAACTAGATATTGCAGGTTATATTTATTTATGGGGAAAACATATTTGCATCTTTTTTTAACATAAGTGGACATTACTTCAAGGAGTATTTATATAAGTGACAGATATATTGGGCATGCTGAGAAACCATGTGCCAAATATGAGGCTTTCAAGTGGCTCAGAGGTAAAAGAATCTGCCTACCTGCCAATGTAGGACATGCAGGAGAAGCAGCTTTGATCCTTGGGTTGGGAGAACCCCCTAGAGTAGGAAATAACAACCCATACTAGTATTCTTGCCTGGAGAATCCTGTGGACAAAGGACCATGGTGAGCTACAGTCCAGAGAGTTGCAAAGAATTGAACATGACTGAGTGTGAATACTCACGCACATGCAAAATATGGTCCTGAGTGTTGGCAAGTTGAGGAACTAATACAATCAAGAGTTCTCTTCTCATGAACTTATTTTCCTAGTGAAACAAGCACACAAATAAATCCCATAAGTTCAAATGCTGATGATCAGTCGAATGAGATAAATAGCATGGTGGAGTGAGTGGCCTATTTTAGGCAGCATGGCTGGAGAAGCCATCTCAGGGAAGTGACATTCGAGTAGAAGTCTGAATGAGGTGCAGAAGTAAGTCATGGATTTACTTGCAGAAGAGCTCTTCAGGAACAGAGAAGTGGGAAAGTCCCATGCTGGATCCAAGCTTCTACAGGCAGGAGCAAAGAGTGAGGAGGTGAGGTTGAAATGAGCATGGGCTCGAGAGCAGCCAGGGTAGAGCTGACCTGACTTTGGCCAAGACGCATAGACTTTGGTCTGTCAGTGACAGCTTCCCAGCAAGGGAAGGGCAAAGTCTATGAGCAAAGTTCAGAAGAAGCTGGAGGACAGGAATTAGCACTGGTTATTTTCCCATTTATCTGCTCCTCTTCCCCATAAGATTTTTGGAAAATGCTTTCTATCCTCATTGCTCCTAAGCCCTCTCTTCTCATTTGCTCTTGGAATCACTGCAGTCTGGTTTTCATCCACACCGCATCCCTTGGCTACCTTTGTCACTGTCATCAATGGATTCTGTGTTGCCCAACCAAACAGGCATACTCAGTTCTCATCTTTACAGCATTTTCCCCGGATGTTCATCCTTTCCAGTCAACACTGTTTCTACTCGTCTTCCAGGATGCCCTATTCTCCTGGTGAATTCTTACCTCACCACCTGCTCCTTCTCATTTTGCCCCAGTTTTTTGACTTATTGCTTCTCATCTGACCCTTTGACACTGGAGTGATTCAGGGGATGGTCCTGGGACCTCTTCTATCTACATTCATTCCCTTGATGACTTAATCCTGGCTCATGACTTCACATGCCATTTATATACTGATGATTTCCAAATTTATGTCTGCAGCGTGAACCTCCTTCTGAACTCTCCTTCTGGTGTACCTCATTGCCTGCTTGGCAGTTCTACTTGGGTGTGTCTAAGGGGCACTTCAAACAGCATGTCTCAAGGCTCACTGTTGACTTTTCCCACAAAGCCAGCCCCTCCTGCGGTCTTCTCTGTCACTGTTAAATGGCAGCTCCATCCTTACGGTCATTCAGGCCAAGAACTTTTGAGTCATTGTTTGCTCTCACCTATACCTTGCAGCTAATCTGTTAGGGAATCTCACCGAATCTATTGTCAAGACATATCTATCATCTGACCACTTCTCCCTGCCTCTACTGTCACCCTAGCTCTAGGCAGCTGCTCCATTACTGTGGCTGCCCGCTTACAAGCCAGCCAGAGAGAACCTTATGAAAGTAAGTCAGATGACGCCACTCCTCTGGGCAGTATTCTGAAGAGGCTTCTCATCTCACTCACCATAGAAGCCCAACTTGCTTCATGATTTCTCCCACTGCCCAGCATCACCCACTCCTCCACCCTCCCCTCTTACAGCTCTTTCCATCATCCATACATGCCCAGTTATACTGGCTTCCTTTCTGATTTCAGAACATGCCTCCTTGGGAAACGGCCCCTGCTGTTCCTTCTCCCCTGCCTGTCCTCACTCTGACCCCACTCCTTTGGGTTCTTGCTGTAGGCCTTTCCTGACTATTCCATTTAAAATATCCAACATTGGACTTCCCTGGTTGCCCAGTGGTTAAGATTTTATGCTTCCAATGCACAGGGTACGGGTTTGATTCCTGGTTGGGGAACTAAGATCCCACATGGTATGCTGCACAGCCAAAAAAAAAAAATATATATATATATACAACATCCCATCCCATAGCACTCCCTAGACCTTTTTCCTACCTTATTTTTTCTACATAGTATTTCTAACATGCTTTATATTCCAGGTATGTGTTTATGTCACTTGCCACTTTCTCTCCACACAGTGGAATGAAAGTTTTGGGAGGGTGGGGACTTTCACCTGTTTTGTTCAAAGCTGTTCCCCTAAATGCCTGGAACACAGGTACATGGGAAGCTCTCAATCAGCTCTGAGTGATCAAAAAAATCAACAATGCAGGAGGTGAAAAAAAAGACATTCCAGCAGAGAGAATGGAATGTGCAAAGACATAGAGGTGAGTAAAGGTGAACTCAGGAGATCCGGAGATCTGGACCTGGCCGGGGCCTGCTGCTGACCCCCTGTGTGACCCCTGCCCTTCTGTCCCCTCTCTAGGCTGTGTCATCCTTCATGTGATACAAGTCAGGGTTGAATTTGATGACTGTGAAGTCTCTTCCAATGCCAGGTTTCTCAGCTGTGTTCCTAAGCTGGCGAGAGAGGTGGTTTGGGGGTGCCTGGGGCCTGAGGCCCCTTGGAGGAAGAATGCTGGAGGCTGGACCACAGGATAGAGAGAGGGTAAAGCTACAGCCATGCACACAAAGACTTGCCTGTAAGAGGAAGCTCTGGGCTCACTTTTCTCCCCCAGAGCCTTCTGACCTCCTTCTCCCCCTCATGCACCAACCCCCCATCCCACTCCAAGCAGGCTCTCTAGTAAAACCTGAGTGGCAGGAAAATAGCTTTTCAGCCACTCTCCAGCGATTTCCCGCTCACCTGTCTTCTGCTTTGCAGCTCTCCAGTGCTCCTCTGTCACGTTTGGACTCTACCACTCCAGTGTGTCCCGTATCTATGGGGCTTAATGAACATCGCTGCCTTCTCTGGTGGAGGAGCTGGCCTGGGAGCAGACACACCCAGACTTGCTCTACTTGCTGACTGGAGGACCCCTGTTCTGAGTCCCAGCTGCTTGCCTGTGAAGTGCAAAGGGTTAAATGAGATGGAGACGAGGCTTGTTTAGCATCATGTCTGGTAAACAGCAGGCTTTGTAGGTTTCTTTGCCTTTGTATCTCCTTTGCCCACCACCTCTCAGCCCGTCCGACCGGGAAACCCACAGCTCTGCCTGTTCACACCTGCATCCATGCACACAGACCATTTAGTTGTGGGCTCACATGTCACAGCATTGAATTGCACCCATCACTCAGTTTCTGTACCCCCCTTCCCATCAGATGGGAGTTTTCTGGGAGCAGAAGCCATGTCTCCCTAATCTGGGTTTTCTGAAATCAGAGGTGGTATCTCCCTCTCAGACTGGCAGGTTAGAGCGATAGCCAAAGTCCTCCCTAGTACCCTGGCCCAGCTGGGATTCCAGAGGCCAGGACTCGCCCTGACTCTGCACTGGTCTTGCTTAATGCAGATAGTAAGCAGGCAGGCATGTTTTAAGAAGGAAGGAATGAAGAGGCACTGTTTCACACGCTGCACCGGATCAACCCATCTGGAGGCCGGGAACAACAGGGCAGCTTCATGGCAAGCAGTCCACAAATACAGAGAACAGATGAGGTTAGAAATGGCCCATGCTGAGGCTGTTCAGAGGGGTCTGAGCAGGACAGGGTTTTCTGAAATCAGAGGTGGTATCTCCCTCTCAGACTGGCAGGTTAGAGCGATAGCCAAAGTCCTCCCTAGTACCCTGGCCCAGCTGGGATTCCAGAGGCCAGGACTCGCCCTGACTCTGCACTGGTCTTGCTTAATGCAGATAGTAAGCAGGCAGGCATGTTTTAGGAAGGAAGGAATGAAGAGGCACTGTTTCACACGCTGCACCGGATCAACCCATCTGGAGGCCGGGAACAACAGGGCAGCTTCATGGCAAGCAGTCCACAAATACAGAGAACAGATGAGGTTAGAAATGGCCCATGCTGAGGCTGTTCAGAGGGGTCTGAGCAGGACCCCAGCAAGGCAGTGTGGGTTACTGACTCCTCTTGGTGAAAGCTCTCGTCCAGGACAAGGTGATGCTAATCCTCTGAATGGAACTCTTTAGTGGCTTTTTCTATTGCCCAGATTACACACACACACACACACACACACACAGAGGTACATGCATGGACTCCACATGGATGTGAGTGGCCTCTGCAACCACATTCAGGAGTAACCTTAAGAGCAATTAGTCCTCTACAGAAGCAGCTGATGCAGGGTCAGGTGGCCCCCAGCATCCTCTAATTAATAGAGGGGAAAGAGGATGGAGGATGATAAACCAAGAGGTCAGCTGAGTCCCAGGAGCACCCTCACCTCCTCTGACTTGTCTGACCATGGATGACATTTCTGGGGGAGTCTGCACAGCTAGACTAGGTCTCGCTCTCCTCCTCAGTCTGCACCTGCCTCGTCTCTCCTCTGAGAAATCCCTCCCCTATTCCCTCCTGCTCAGGCCCCCACCCTTCCTTTCTGCCCTCTAGCGAGATGTGCCCCTCACATCGCTGCTTTCCCCTCCTTGCGCACGTCCCTGTGAAGGCTTCGCCCCCTCGGGTTCTTTGCCAGTCAGCCCCCATCCCTGCAGCCGGCAGAGTCCTGTCTGTCGTCTCTGGCTCCCTGGGACTGCTGTGCACTCCTCACTCTATTGTCGGGATTCCTTTGTCCACATCGAAGCTAGCTGCAAACCACTACCCACACAGCCTCCAGGTCCCTCCGTGGTCCGTCATGCTGCAGGAATGCAAACCCATTTGGATTCCTCAGTGAACTTACCACGTGAAAACACAATCAGTCCATGTGGAGTCTCCTGAGTGCACAAGGGAAAGATGCCCTGGGCTGAACTGGAGCGCCGCCCAAGGCCCACAGCAGGCAGACTAGAGGGAGGAGTCAATGGGACATCAGGATCCCTGGTTTCTCGCCCCACTTCACTCCACGCGCTGTGTGACTTTGGGGTTTCAGATTTCTCATTGGCAAAATGAGAAAGGGAAACCTTGCGTTATTAAGACTCTGTGTATAGGCAGGTAGCACACTGCAGTCTGTCAGCTAACATTGCCATGACTCCCAACAGGAAACCAGTTCCTGAGCATCATCTACGTGCTAACCACAAATATCACTTCACAAAATCCTCCCAGAAGTGGAAGGAGGTCCAAATACCCATTTTTAAAAAATATAATCACACACATTACAAATTTGCGAGTAACATCTGCATGTTCTAGTTTATTTTATGGTTAACAAATTCATATTTTAAATGTTACCACAGTTCCTTATTCAGTTCAGTTCAGTCACTCAGTCATGCCCGATTCTTTTTGACCCCTTGGACTGCAGCACGCCAGGCCTTCCTGCCCATGACCAACTCCTGGAGTCTACTCCAACACATGTCCATTCAGTTGGTGATGCCATCCAACCATCTCATCCTCTGTCATCCCCTCCTCCTCCTCCTCCCACCTTCAATCTTTCCCAGCATCAGGGTTTTTTCGAATGAGTCAGTTCTTCACATCAGGTGTCCAAAGTACTGGGGTTTCAGCTTCCTCATCAGTCCTTCCAATGAATATTCAGGACTGATTTCCTTTAGAATGGACTGGTTGGATCTCCTTGCTGCCCAAGGGACTCTCAAGAGTCTTCTCCAACACCACAGTTCAAAAGCATCAATTCTCAGTGCTCAGCTTTCTTTATAGCTCAACTCTCACATCCATACATAACTACTGGAAAAACCATAGCTTTGATTAGATGGGCTTTTGTTGGAAAAGTAATGTCTCTGCTTTTTAATATGCTGTCTAGGTTGATCATAGCTTTTCTTCCAAGGAGTAAGCATCTTTTAATTTCATGGCTGCAGCCACCATCTGCAGTGATTTTGGAGACCAAAAAAATAAAATCTATCACTGTTTTCATTGTTTCCCCATCTATTTGTCATGAAGTGATGGGATCAGATGCCGTGATCTTAGTTTTCTGAATGTTGAGCTTTAAGACAACTTTTGCACTCTTCTCTTTCATTTTCATCAAGAAGCTCTTTAGTTCTTCTTTGCTTTCTGTCATAAGGGTGGTGTCATCTGCATATCTGAGGTTATCGGTATTTTTCCCAGCAATCTTGATTCCAGCTTGTTTCATCCAGCCCAGCATTTCTCATGACGTACTCTGCATATAAGTTACATAAGCATGGTGACAATATACAGCCTTGACGTACTCCTTTCCCAATTTGGAACCAGTGTGTTGTTCCATGTCCAGTTCTAAATGTTGCTTCTTGACCTTCATACAGACTTCTCAGGAAGTAGGTAAGGTGTTCTGGTATTCCTATCTCTTGAAGAATTTTCCACAATTTGTTGTGATCCACACAGTCAAAGGCTTTGGCATAGTCAATAAAGCAGAAATAGATGCTTTTCTGTAACTCTATTGCTTTTTTGATGATCCATCAGATGTTGACAATTTGATCTCTGGTTCCTTTGCCTTTTATAAATCCAGCTTGAATATCTGGAAGTTCACCTTTCACGTACTGTTGAAGCCTGGCTTGGAGAATTTTGAGCATTACTTTGCTAGTGTGTGAGATGAGTGCAATTGTGCAGTAGTTTGAACATTCTTTGGCATTGCCTTTCTTTGGGATTGAAATGAAAACTGACCTTTTCCAGTTCCTCATATGTGAAATTAATTTTTAAAAATAATTTAATCTTTTCATATTCTATTTATATTCAAATGGAAAATTTTTTCTTCCAATTTTTCCTATTAAAATAGAGCTGGGGTGAATATGTTTTACAGATTTTCTCCCTCTTTCTGGGCATTTCATTGGTATGGATGAGAAATTACTAGGTTAAAAATAGTATAAAAAAAGGAGTATAAAAAATAAATTTTGCTAGACAAAGAAACTGAGGGTCATAGAGAAAAAGCAGCTCGTTCAGATAACAAGAGGTTCACTGGGATTTAAACCCAGATCCATCGACTGCAAAGCCAACAGAATATCGACAATCCTAGGGGTTGAGTGAGGCTAATATACATCAGTGCCAGCCAGGAGGGCTACCCTGGTGGCTCAGATGATAAAGAATCTGTCTGCGATGGGGGAGACCCAGGTTCAGTCCCTGGGTTGGGAAGATCTCCCAGAGAAAGGAATGGCAACCCACTGCAGTATTCTTGCCTGGAAAATTCCATGAACAGAGGAGCTTGACAGGCCCCAGTTCATGGGCTCTCAAAGAGTCAGACACGACTGATGGACTAACACACAAACACACATATACCAGTGAAGAAATAGAGCTTTCTGTTCCCAGAACTAATGAGGGTCATCCTCAGGGCATTTTGATTGAATCTGAACCAAAGAAGACTGATCCTTCCTCCAGGAAGCCCAGAACTGACCAGACGGGGGTCAGCCCGTAGATGGCTGATTCACACTCAGAAGACGTCCCGGGTTATCTAATGAGGCCTGTTACCTCTGTGAGATGCTCAGGCACCCGGGAAGGCAGCATGGTGGGGAAGAGGGCCTGCTGGACAGAGATCAGCATGTGGGAGCTCTACTCAGCTGTACTGCAGACCCTCCGTAGGGCCTTGGGCTTCTCATGTTCTCTCCTCAGGCTTCACTGCCCACCTGTCACAAGACGGCACTGGCCCCAGTGGAGGGGACTGGGAAGTGCCAGGAACCTCCTGGGCACACTGGCCAGGCCCTCCCTGTGCATTCTGCAGCTCCCACCCCTGCTCCCAGCTCAGAGAGGCTGATGTATCAGGTGCAGACAATCAGCTACCAAGGATGTGGTTTCCCAGGGAGCCCACGAGGAGGGCATCCTGCAAGCTGGAGGAGAGGGCACCAAAAAGCTCCTTTTCTCTGCTCCTGATCAACGTTCATGCCTTTGCTCCTCTTACTGCACCAGGAGCAGAGCTGTGTCTGTCTCTCCACAGTGATCAGATTCACAAGCAAGAAATTGGAACCTAGCAACCTCACAGGTCAAGGAGGAGAGGCCAGAAGAAGATGGAAGGGAAGCACCAGGGTACATCAGACAGGCCAGCCCAGGAGCCTGGAGAGGAAGACTCAGCCTCTTGGCCCTTTCTTGGTCTTCTCTCTCTTCCTGGAGCAGCAGATGGACACAAAGGGCAAATGAGGAGCGGAGGCCCGTTTTCAGGAGGCACCACGGATGAGGGCAGCGAGGACTGTTGGCCTGTGGGAAGGTGACCAGTACAGGTTGTGGCCTGGGGGAAGATGTGGGCAACAGTGCCCTGGGCAGAGGAGATGGCCTCAGGGGGTGGAGAAGATGTTCGCGGCCTCAGAGGATGGAGGTTTTGCCTCTCTGGGAGACATCCTAGGCCTGGCTACCCTAGATGAGAACGTGAGACCGGGTCCAAGTCAGCGCTCTAGGACCATCTGCCATTGCCCCATCCCACCAACTGACGAAGAGCTATTGTCATAACCCTCCTCCCCGGCCCCCCAGGCAGTGAAGTACGTGACCCATTCATCCTGCCCCCACAGCTAAGCAACAGTTCAAGAAGGATGTATCACTCAGAAAGAGAAACCAGCCAGTTTCTGGCTCTGCAAGAGAAAGAGCCAGAGCCTCCTTGAGCTGGGTTCAGGGCCTCTGTATGTGTCATGGGATATGAGCTCATCCCCACGACAGTGGGTGGGGGCTATACAGTTACCTGGTCTCTCAGTGTGGGCCCTGGGACCCCGTGGGATCGCTCACGCAGACACCAAGAGAATCTCCCCATCTGCATGCCTGTCGGTGCCCCAGATAGGGCAATCTGAGGGCAGAGATGGAGCCTCAGCCCCATGGGCTGGGGCTGAGGCTCCTCCAATCCTTTCCCTGCGTGCGCGCACACACACACACACCCTCAACTCCATGCTTCACCCTCCTCACCACACCCTGGCTCTGCCCACTGGCCAAAGGCTCACACACTGTCTTCCCCCAAAGCTTTCATTATGCTGTGAATCAGAGGGCGGGAGGTAGATCTGGCAGATTCTAGTCCGTGGAAACTCATAAGACCGGTGTGACTTCCTGGAGCAGGGTCTGCTGCCCTGGGACTGACAGTCATGAGCTGGGGAGAGGCAGATTCCTCCCATGTGAGGTCAGCTGCAAAGCACAAGGCATGGGTGCCCCTTTGTGAGGGCGCTGGCTTAGTTCTGCATGGGGGAACGGGAGGGGGTGGGGGCGGGGTGCAGAGGGCTTGCCTTGCCCTGGCAGATGGCCAGCTCTGTGCTAACGGGAGACGACGTGAGGTCCCAGGTGAGGCTCAGGGGCCACAAAGGGCCCGAGCTGAGGGTATATCCGGAAACAGGAGTCCTTCCATCTGTCTTTTCAGACTAAGCCCCAGGAGCATGACAAAATTAGCTCATAAATAGATCTATTGGGGGCTTGGAGGGAGATGCCTATGAGACACGATAGAGAAATCAGAACTTCTCAAAATTAGCCCCAGAAATGAGTATTTTCCTTGATTTTATTTTTGCTTTTATGATTAGGTTGTGAAGGAGAGAGATTAAATGATGTCCTTAAAATAAGCTGTTAAAGAGAAAGGCAAGTCACAATTCGATTTTGTTTATGCACACACACGCATGACACTAAAAGGCACTGTTTCTTCGTTCTTTCCACTGATATTTCCACTGTTCCTTCATTCTTTCCACTTCATATTTCCACTGATAGGGCACTGGTTATATTCGATGGTTAGGACAGGCTCTGGGGACACAGTGGAAAACACACCAGGCAAAACTCCTGCCTCTTATAGCTTATTTTTCGATGGGAGATTTGGAAAATAAGCAAGTGAACAAATGCAAATAAAGCGGTGTTATAAGTGAAATGCAGCAAATTGGGGGATAGCCCTTTAGATGGTGTCCCAGGGGAGTCCCTCTGGCAGGCCCCAGCATTAACTGTGAAACTGAAAGACACAAAGAGTTAGGGACCCTGGGAGGCCCCAGAGGTGGGGAGCACTGGGCTTGTCTTAGTAACTGAGGACTCTCAGTGAGGATCTTTGAACACTTGGTAGGGAGTTTACATTTTATTCCAAGAGGCTTAGGTCACCATTGTTGCTGGTGACAGACAAGCCAGCTCTAACCCCCACCCTGAAAATCTGCTTATGCTGCGTTCAGAAAGTGGTTTAGAGAAAGTAGTGGATGCTCTAGTTTTGATCTTTATGTGAGAGTGTTTGTGTGTGTGTGTGCACGCATGCGTGTACACACTCTGAGTTACTCGGTCATGTCTGGCTCTTTGTGACCACATTGCCCATAGCCCGCCAGGCTCCTCTGTCTATGGAGTTATTAAAGGCAAGAATACTGGAGTGTGTTGCCATTTCCTACTCCATGGGATCTTCCTGACCCAAGAATCGAACCACACCTCTTGTGTCTCCTTCATTGGCAGGCAGATTCTTTACCACTAGCACAAATTGGAAAGGCCCCTTAATCTTGCTCTTCATGAATTTCCCCAAAACTTTGTATGAGATGTTTGTTTTTATCACTGTAAAAAGTAATCCTTATTATTTTATATATTATAGACTTAACACCTGTTTTCTTGCCTAAAGTGATCCATGCCTTGGAGTTTTTGTGAGCTTGGCATTCTTGGGAACCTCTGTAACAGTCTTCAGCATAGAGCCTGAGTAGCCCCTGACACATGGCAGGAGGCTCCTGCAAGCTTTCTACTTAACCTCCTTTCCAGGCCTAAAGTTGTCAGACTGAACCCTTCCCCATCCCAGGACAGAGTACTTCCACACAGAATGAAGTTTAGTTATGTCTTGAGAGCAGATGCATTGTGGGTTACTGGCCAAGAGCCCTGTTTCTTCATGAAAAGTGGTTCCTCCCACCTTTAACATGCTTCAGACTGGACATCCCAGAAAGACATATAATTTTCTATTTTGTGCCCTTGGAATTGAATCCCTCAGCCTAATAAGGAGGATAAGCCCATTTTACAGGTAAAGAAACTGAGATTCAGAAGAAAAGTTTGGCTAAGGTCAACAACAAAAAAAAAAAAAAAGAGGAAAAGGGGTCCAGTTTCCCAAGATGCCTCCCTCACCTCCCTGTGCCGAGGTGATGAGCCTCATGGGGGTGACTGACCCCCCAGAGCCCACTGGCCAGGCAGGAGCTGTGTGTCTCTGTGAAAAGGGGCCTTCAGGGGTTTTCTGATTAAGGTGCCTATGATGAGTCAGGAAGGGACTAGAGGAAGTTGACCAACTGGAGTGGTGAAACCAGTCCATCTCCTTCAACTTGGGAAGGAGGCCAGGCTGGGGAACGGTATAAAGGGCACCTCTGCCCCTGCTCAGCTCAGCACTCCACTAGAAGCCTCTCCAGCTGGCCCCACTGTAAGTCTGGTAAGTGTTTGCTGGTAGAACCAGGCTTGGGATCTGGGGCCTCCCACAGGCCAGAATGTGGCTGGAGGTGGCCAGCCTGAGGGAGTGCAGGGGTCACTCATGTGCAGGATTCAATTGGACCACTGTCCTTCTGGGGGAGCTCAGGTCACTGTGCTGAGGGCTAGGTGTGTGGCTGGGAAAGAGACAGCAATCCCTTCTTGCATCATATTTTCTTGGGGCTGTATTTTCAAGCGTGGGGGACAGGGAGGAGAGAAGAGTAAGATAGGGATTCAGGGGAAATACGGTCAGATTCTCTCCTAAACTGCTTGATTTGGGCTCACTATGTTTTTTGTCTTCCTTAAAGGGAAACGGAGTCTGGGGACACACTTGTAATTTTTAGCTGTGTTACAGAAGGGAGAAATGCCAAGCGGGGAACACTTTCTATTTGGAGAACCCAGGCAGAGTAGGGGCAGGGAAACCCAGTTTAGAAGTAGTAGACTTGAAAGAATCAGCTCCAGCTCTCAGCAACCTTCCAGCCCCCTCCCACCACACCAGCAGCCAAAGTTCAGAAGGTCAAGAGAAAGAAGCTCTGGAGCTGAATATGCCAACTGGTTCATTCTGCAGAGGAGAAACCTGAGGCCCAGAGGGACTAAATGATCTGCCCAGAACCACACAGCATTTCACTGGGAGATTTAAGCCAAGATCATGTCATGTGACTCCAGTCCAGGGCATGCACCATCACCTTTCAGATCCTCTTGGGATAGGCTACTGATTTTCCAGGTCTTGGGGGTCCTCCAGGAGAACTTCTCCCACACCCCTGGCACCTTCCCTCTTCCTATCATAATCCCAGAGCTCATCTCTCCTCTTTATCAGAGAAGGTTAGGAATAACGGAGAGACAAGGATAGGCAAGGGCAGGAGATGAGATGGTACCCCGTGCAACTGCGCAGAGCAGCTCTGGAGACAGTCCTTGTTGTTGGCTCTTGGAAACAAAAAACTCCCAGGAGGGCCTTTCCCCACCCCTCTCCACCCCTACCTTCACCCTGCTGCTTCTGTGGAATGATAGCCCAGCATGATCAGGAGAGTGCCCCACCCAAGGGAAATGGGAATGCTGAGAAACCAGGCACTGCTACAGATTTTTGGGCTTCATCTATTTCCTTGCCTTCAGTAACTCCTCTGACCCCTCCTCTTTTTCAGGTTGACTGAAAGCAGCTTCCAAGATGTCCCAACAATACACTCTGCCAGTGATTCTGCCCCCTGCCCTCTCTCAGGAGTCCCTCAAGTCTGCTTCTCCTCCCACCAATATCCAGCAGGAGCAAGTGAAGCAGCCAACTCCACTGCCTGCCCCATGCCAGAAGGTACACTCAGAGCTCCCAGGGGAGGTCCCCTTGGAGCTTAGGGAGAAACACACAATTGTGAAAGGGGTGCCTGAGCAAAAGTGTGAACCACAGCAACCAGAGCCAGAGCAGCAAGAACAGCATGTGGAACAGCAGCAGCAAGAATCACAGGTGCAGGAACAGCATGTGAAGCAGCAGCAGCAAGAGTCTCAGGTGCAGGAAGTGCATGTGGAGTTCAGCAGCAAGAGTCTCAGGTGCAGGAAGTGCATGTGGAGTTGCAGCAGCAAGAGTCTCAGGTGCAGGAACAGTATGTGGAACAGCAGCAGCAAGAGTCTCAGGTGCAAGAACAGCATGTGAAGCAGCAGCAGCAAGAGTCACAGGTGCAGGAACAGCATGTGGAACAGCAGCAGCAAGAGTCAAAGGTGCAGGAAGTGCATGTGAAGCAGCAGCAGCAAGAGTCACAGGTGCAAGAACAGCATGTGAAGCAGCAACAACAAGAATCACAGGTGCCAGAAGTTCATGTGGAACAGCAACATCAAGAATCACAGGTACAGGAAGTATGTGTGGAGCAGCAGCAGCAAGAGTCACAGGTGCCAGAAGTGCATGTGGAACAGCAGCAGCAAGAGTCACAGGTGCCAGGAGTGCATGTGGAGCAGCAGCAAGAGTCACAGGTGCCAGGAGTGCATGTGGAGCAGCAGCAAGAGTCACAGGTGCCAGGAGTGCATGTGGAGCAGCAGCAAGAGTCACAGGTGCCAGGAGTGCATGTGGAGCAGCAGCAGCAAGAGTCACAGGTGCCAGGAGTGCATGTGGAGCAGCAGCAAGAGTCACAGGTGCCAGGAGTGCATGTGGAGCAGCAGCAACAAGAGTCACAGGTGCTGGAAGAGTATGTGGAGCTGCAGCAACAAGAGTCACAGGTGCTGGAAGAGTATGTGGAGCTGCAGCAACAAGAGTCACTGGTACAGGAAGTGCATGTCAAAAAACAACACCAAGAGCTACAGGAGCAGGAAGTGCAGCAGCAAAAAGAACAGCACGTGGAACATCAGGAAGCAGAACACCTGGGGCTGCAGCGGGAGCAGGAGAAAACACAAAGAGAGCAGCGGCTAAAAGGACAGCTGGAACAGGAGAAGAAAGTCTTGGGCCAGCACGTGGATCAAGAGCCAGCTAAGAGAGAGGGGCAAATGGAAAAGAAAGAGGAGCAGCAGGAGGGGCAGCTGAAGCAGCCTGTGTTTGTCCCAGCTCCCGGCCAGGTCCAAGAGATCACCCAGTACTGCCACTGAAGGGAAAAGCCTTGCCCTCTGAAGAAGCAGGAGGTGTAGAGCCTTCTAAACATAAGTAGCCACCTTCAGTGTCCCAGAGGCCCCTGGAAATCCCATACAAGTGGAGAGAGCCAGTGGCCTCACTTATCTGGGGCCCCCAACCTGGGTGACCCGCCTCATCTGTGAACCTACCTGACCCTGACTTTCCGCATGTCTCTTTGATAGGGCTGGGGTGGGGGAAGGTATAGCCCAGCACCCACCCCTGATGAGCCCAATCCCAACCTCAGGTGGCCAGAGGCTTTGCTTGAGCAGAGAGTGACTATAGCTACTCTGACTACATCCCCACTATTATAGCTGAATCTGTGAGTGTGTACAATAATACAAAATAAATCCTGGAAGGCTTGGAATCCTGTATTTTCTTTGACTCTTCACCCTCTATCATTCACCTTATAAAAACCTGTGTGCAGGTTAAAGGTTGAGAATGACTCTCTTGGCCAGTTCCCATAGGTGGACAGATATTCTGACCCCTCTTTGATTCTGTACCCCAAACCACTCAATACATTCAACAGCTTCTAAAAATGAAATGAAAACAATAACAAAACAAAAGTTCACTCATGTTCCTGAAAGTAGCACTCAGCAGCCAGGAAGAGGGAATGGGTTACCTTGGCTGAGGGAAGAGGATCTGTTCGTCTCAGTTCAGCACTGCCTTCCATTCTACCCACTGAACCCAATCCTAGCCCAAGGCCAAAGGCATGGGTAGGGAGTGGGAGCTCCACCTGGGTTTTGGTGCTTGCCCAGATCTCTCCACAGAATGTGCTCGTGGTTTCCAAGACTCATGGTTAAGGAAGACTTTAGGAAAGTAAAGTAGCAGAATTGGGGAAAATGGGGAGAAGAGGGACTTCTGGGACTGGTCTCTGATAGAGAAAATGTCACTAAGGGAAGCAAAGTTTGGGTCAACTGGAATCAGGGGAGCCAAAAGTGTTGAACAGCCTGGAGAAATACTAAGGTCATTGCAGAGGTTTTCCCCCCTGACATTTCTGTAGCCTTTACTACCTACCATCAACCACATCAGAACATGGGGCTCTTTCCTTCCTGGGAATCACCTTGTGTGTGCAGTCATGTCCAACTCTTTGTGACGTTATGGGCTGTAGCCCACCAAGTTCCTCGGTCCATGGGATTTTCCAGACAAGAATACTCGAGTGAGTTGCCATTTCCTCCTCCAGGGGGGTCTTCCTGACCCAGGGATCAAACCCACACCCCCTGCATTATAGGCAGATTCATAACTGCTGAGCCACCAAGGAATCATCTGGCTCTGACAACTTAACATCATCTCAGGCAGGTTGTCTCAAGTTACCCAAAGTGATTTCATCATAATCATGAGCATATGTCAGGGACATCTCTTTTGAGAATGCCATTCGCACCCAAAGTCAATAGGTCTGAAAGGCACTTAGTGTCCCTTACCCCAACTCCAGGGACACGCACTGTCATTCCTCTGTAGGGATTTTCTCTCTTGGAGAATAATACTATCTGTGCATTCACCAAAGCCAGAGAAACCACACCATTCCCTATCCTCATTTCCTCTTCTTCCCTACCCCCACAGCAGAGATCAATCCTTGCTACTCCTACCCACACCCTCCAAGCTTTGGCCGAGGTCATTTCTCACCTGAACAATTGCAATGGCCCTCAGGCTGTTCTTTGATCCCTATGTCCACATACCCTGCAATTCATCCATCACACAGTGAACAGGGTGTTTCATTCAAAATTTTGATCTAAATACTTCACTCCTTGGGTGGCTCTCATTATTCAGAGGATGAGATTGCACGCTCCAGTGCTTCTAAGAGGACAAGAGTTAAAAGGAAGCTTGGATAGAACTGAGTGGGAAGATTGGGGGCACAGGGAGAAGTAACTAGAAATACCCAGAATGCGTGCAATATTTTTGAAGTCCTAGGTTTTGATTTTAATAGACCTTTTTGGTGGTTCTTTTCTTCTTTAAAAAATTTATTTAACTAGAGTAGTATACAATACTGTGTTAGTTTCAGGTGTACACTTCAGATTCTTTCCCATTGTAGGTTATTACAAGATATTGAATAGAGCTCCATGCACTATACAACAGAACTTTGTTTATAGATTTTATATACAGCAGAATGTATTAAATGCCCTTCTTCAGAATAGCTTTTGATTTATGAAAAGGTCAAAAAGATAGTACAGAGAGTTACTTTACATTTCACACCCAGTTTCTTTATTATTAGCATCTTATATTAGTATGGCACATTTATTATTATGATTAGCAAAACAGTATTGGCACATTATTATTAGCTGAAGTTCATGGTTTATTCCAATTATATTAGTCTTCACCTAATGTCTTTTCCTGTTTCAGGATCCCATCTAGAATACCACACTATTGTCTTATGGCCTTAAGCTCCTCTTGACTGTGATGGTTCCTCAGACTTTCTTTGCTTTTTGATGACCTTGATAGTTTTGAGGCATCCTGGTCTGGTGTTTTACAGACTATCCCTCAATTTGGGTTTGTCTAATGTTTTCCTCATGGTTAGACTGGAGTTATGGCTTTTTAGAAGGAATACCACAGAGGTAAACTGCCTTTTTCATTACATTATATAAAGAGTGCATACTATTCACATGATTTATTACCTTGATCATCTGGCTTAGGTGGTATATATCAGGCTTCTCCACTGCAAAATTACTGTCTTCACCCTCCCTCCCAACATCCCATCTGACTATACTGTATACTTTGTAAGGAAGTCATTATGCAAAGCCCACAATTAAGAAACAATTGAGGAGTTAAGCTCCCTGTCACTGAAGACGGAGTATCCTCATAAATTATTTTGAGTTATCCATATAGGAAACATATCTATTTTCTCTCCTTATTTATATATGGGTGTGTATATGTTTGCATGTGTATATGGGTAGATGTGTTTAATCATTTATTTATGTCATCATGTACTCATTAATATTTTGTTTTATACTTCTGGTTATACTCCAGTAGTACTTTATTTCCTTTTCTATTGTGGTAAAATACTCATGACATCAAATTTCCTATATTAATCATGGCAGTTCAGAGGTATTAAGTACATTCATGCTGCTGTGCAACCGTCACCACCATCCCTCTTGCAAGACTGAAACTCTGTACCTATTAAACAATAATTCCCCATGACCTTCTCCCTGCAGCCCTTAGCAACCACCATTCTCCTTTCTTTCATTCTTTAAAATCTCCCTTTTCCCCCTACACCCCTGCTTCTTATAACCACTATTCTGCTCTATGCTACTATAAATTCAGCTTCTTTGGGGTCACCAATACCAGGATTTCCTCCCCTTCTGAGGTTAAATTTGCTGTTGTTGTCTAGTCTCTAAACCATTTCCAATTCTTTTGTGACCCCGTGGACTGTAGCCCTCCAGGCTACTGCATGGGATTTTCTAGATAAGAATACTGGGAGGGGTTGCCATTTCCTTCTCCAGGGGATCTTCCAAACACAGGGATTAAACCCACATCTCTTGCATTAGCAGGTGGCTTCTTTACCACTGAGCCACCAGGGAAATCCAAATTTTATATATACATACATTATAATACAACATCATCTATCACATTTTCTTTACCCATTCATCCATTGCCATTTAAGTTGTTTCCATACCCTGGTTATCATTAATAATGCTGAAATGAATATGGGATATCTCATCAAGATGCTGATTTCATTTCCTTTATGTATATATCCAGAAGTGGTATTGCTGAATCATATGAAAGTTCTGTTTTTCAATTTTTGCAGAAACTTCATACTGTTTTACATAATAACTATAGCAATTACATTCCTACCAACAATGTACAAGGATTCTCTTTTCTTCACATTTTTGCCAATACTTGTTAGCTTTTGACATTTTTATAATAGCAATTCTAACAGGTGTGAGAGGATATCCCATTGTGTTTTGAGTTGCATTTTCCTGTTGATAAGTGATGTTGGGAACCTTTTCATATACCTGGTGGAAACAGGATGATATTGATATAAAAAGAGACACATGGATCAAAGAAACAGGTTAGAGAAACTAGAAATAAACCCATGCTTATGTGTCAATTAATTTTGACAAAGATGCCAAGAATACAAGATGGAGGAAGGGTAGTCTCTTCAACAAATGGTGTTGAGAAAATTGGATATCCAATGCAAAAAAATAAAATCAGACTATTAGAATGATACACAAAAATCAACTCAAACGGATTAAAGACTTAAAAGCAAGTCCTAAAACCAACTTATCTAGAGAACAAGTTCCTTGGCAATGGTCTTGGCTATAATAGTATGGTCTGTCACCAAAAGGGGTTTGTTCACATCCAAAATATATAAGGAACTCTTACAAATAAATCAAAAAAATAATAAAACAAAACAAACAAAAAATAATCCTATTTTAAAATGGGCAAAAGATCCAGATAGTACTTTCATTATTTTGGGCAAAGGACCTGAACAGTGTTTTATTTTGTTGCTTAAATTGTTCCAGCTTTGGCCATTAGGAGATCTTTCAATTGATTCCTGTGTCCTTGGTTAAACATCAAAGTGGAGTTTTTAGTTTTTGTTTTTCCTTTGTTCTTTTGATTTTTTGAGCATTCCATCCTTTTTGGTACTATAAGGTATATCAGGCTTATCATGTATATTCCTGCCCCAATCCTAGAGTTAACAAATTTTTCGAGGCGTCCTGGTTGATTTTACTGGAGAATACCATTAAAAACCAAGGTCTGTCATGCTCACTTTCACTAGTTTATTGTTCTGGGGTCCACTCAATTCACAAAGGAAATATATGTATGTGTACTAACATGTATGTATATGTGTGCATGAGTGTGCATTTCTGTATGCAACCACCTGTATTTATATTAAGCTAAACATTAAAAGACGCTTACTGCTTGGAAGGAAAGTTATGACCAATCTAGATAGCATATTCAAAAGCAGAGACATTACTTTGCCAACAAAGGTCCGTCTAGTGAAGGTTATGGTTTTTCCTGTGGTCATGTGTGGATGTGAGAGTTGGACTGTGAAGAAGGCTGAGCACCGAAGAATTGATGCTTTTGACTGTGGTGTTGGAGAAGACTCTTGAGAGTCCCTTGGACTGCAAGGAGATCAACCAGTCCATTCTGAAGGAGATCAACCCTGGGATTTCTTTGGAAGGAATGATGCTAAAGCTGAAACTCCATTACTTGCCCACCTCATGCAAAGAGTTGACTCATTGGAAAAGACCCTAATGCTGGGAGGGATTGGGGGCAGGAGGAGAAGGGGACAACTGAGGATGAGATGGCTGGATGGCATCTCTGACTCAATGGATGTGAGTTTGAGTGAACTCTGGGAGTTGGTGATGGACAGGGAGGCCTGACGTGATGCAATTCATGGGGTCACAAAGAGCTGGACACGACTGAGCGACTGAACTGAACTGAAGTGAAACATAGTTCATACCAACATCTCCAACTATGGTCCTTAACCACATGAATCATTCTAGCCTCTTTCTCATATGTAAATTCAGGCTCCAACAGGGAAAAACATCACACCTGCCATCCACCATCCATTTTCTTAGTTGTTCATTTCCAGTGTACGTTTATAGCAGAATCAGAAGTGACACTAGTGGTAAAGAGTCCGCCTGCCAGCAAAGGAGACGCAGATTCGATCCCTGGGTCAGACAGATGCCCTGGAGTAGGACTTGGCAACCCACTCCAGCATTCTTGCCTGGAAAATTCCTGAACAGAGGAACATGGTGGCTAGAGTCTGTGGGGTCACAAAGAGTCGGACATGACTGAGCGCAGCATGAAAGGGAAAGTGTTAGTTGCCCAGTCACGCCTGACTCTTTGCAACCCTGAGGACAGCAGCCTGCCAGGCTCCTCTGTCCATGGGACTTCCCCTAGGCCAGAATATTGGAGTGAGTTGCCATTCCCGTCTCATACCGCAGTGCTGCTGAGCAGTTCTTATGCCTTTAGCCTTACATGTTTCTCTCACTTCCAAAGCTATTTAAGTCAGTTTCTTTTTCTCTCACCTCCTCCAATGAGGCAGTTGCATACATTTGTAACACAGATAATATCGTAACAGACTATATTCCTTCCTAGGATTCCCCAACTTTCTATTTTTTTTTTTAAATTTTGCATGCACTGTTTCACTTTTGTGCTATAAAATTCTATTGTTTTAACAAATGCAAAATTATATATATATATATATATATATATACACACACACATTATCATACAGAGTAGTTTCATTGCCCTAAAACAGAATCATTTATGCTTCACCTATCCAACCCTTCTGTGCTTTCCTTGAACCCTAATCTTTATTCTATTTCTATAGTTTTGCCTTTATAGAATGTGATATCATAAGCGAAACGAATTGCCAGTCCAGGTTTGATGCAGGATGCAGGATGCTAGGGACTGATGCACGGGGATAATCCAGAGAGAGGGTGTGGGGTGGGAGGGTGGAGGTGGGGGTCGGGATTGGGAGTTCATGTACACTCATGGCTAATTCATGTCAATGTGTAACAAAACGAATACAGTATTGTAAAGCAATACAAACTAAAAAATAAAAATTAATTAAAAAAAAAAGAATGTCATATAATTAAAATTGTACAGCATATAGCCTTTTCAGACTAGCTTCTTCGACTTAGAAATAGGCATTTTAAAATGCTGCAGAGGATGCGGAGAAAAGAGAACATTCTTACACTGTTGGTGGGAATGCAAACTAGTACAGCCACTATGGAGAACAGTGTGGAGATTCCTAAAAAACTGGAAATAGAACTGCCTTATGACCCAGCAATCCCACTGCTGGGCATACACACTGAGGAAAGCAGAATTGAAAGAGACACGTGTACCCCAGTGTTCATCACAGCACTGTTTACAATAGCCAGGACATGGAAGCAACCTAGATGCCCATTGGCAGACAAATGGATAAGAAAGCTGTGGTATATATACACAATGGAGTATTACTCAGCCATTAAAAAGAATGCATTTGAATCAGTTCTAATCAGGTGGATAAAACTGGACCCTATTATACAGAGTGAAGTAAGTCAGAAAGAAAAACACCAATACAGTATACTAACACATATATATGGAATTTAGAAAGATGGTAATGGTGACCCTATATGTGAGACAGCAAAAGAGACACAGATGTAAAGAACAGTCTTTTGGGCTCTGGGGAGAAGGCAAGGGTGGGATGATTTGAGAGGGTAGCACTGAAACGTGTATATTATGATATATCAAGTGGATCACTGGTCCAGGTTTGATGCATGAGACAGGGTGCTTTGGGGTGGTACACTGGGATAACCCTGGGGGATGGGGAGGGAGGTGGGAGGGGGGTTCTGGATGGGGAACACATGTGCACCCATGGTTGATTCATGTCGATGTTTGGCAAAAACTACTACAATATTGTAAAGTAATTAGCCTCAAATTAAGATAAATAAATTAATTTAAAATTTAAAAAAAGAAAGAAATAGGCATTTAAGTTCCATCCCTGTCTTTCTGTGATTTGATAGCTTATTTCTTTTTGTCGCTAATATCCTATTGTATGGAAATATCACAGTTTGCTTATCCATTCATCTATCAAAAGATATCTTGGTTGCTTCCATTTTTTGGTGATTGTGGAATAAAACTTCTATAAATCTTTGTGTGCAGGTTTTTTGTGGCCTTAGATTTTTAAATCAGGTAAATCCCTATAGTTGCTGGGTCATATGGTAAGATTATATTTAGCTTTGTCAGAAACAGGTATCCTCTCTTCCAAAGTGTCTGTACTATTTTGTATTGCCACCAGCAATGAATGAGAGTTTCTGTTGCCTGGCATCCTCACCAACATTTAATGTTGACTTTTTTATTTGTATTTTGTATTTTAGCCATTCTAATAGATGTGTGAAAGTGCAGGTCACTCAGTCATGTCCGATCCTTTGCCATGCCATGGACTATACAGTCCATGGAATTCTCCAGGCCAGAATATTGGAGTGAATAGCTGTTCCCTTCTCCAGGGGATCTTCCCAACCCAGGGATTGAACCTAGGTCTCCCACATTGCAGATAGATTCTTTATCAGCTGAACCACAAGGGAGGCCCAAGAATACTGGGATGGGTAGCCTATCCTTTCTTCAACATATCTTCCTGACCCAGAAATTGAATTAGGGTTTCCTGCATTGCAGGTGGATTCTTTACCAACTGAGCTATAGATGTATAGGGTGTCTTATTGTTTTAATTTGTAATTCCCTGATAAAAAATGATGTTGAGTATATTTTCATTACACTTGTTTGTCATTGATCTTCTTTGGTAAGCAGTTCTCTTATGGAAAGCTACCATATGATCCTGCAATTCCACTCCTGGGCATGTATCCTGGGTAAAACATGGTCTGAAAGGATATATACACCCCAGTGTTCATTGCAGCACTGTTTACAATAGCCAAGGCATGGAAGCGAGCTAAATGTCCACTGACAAAGGAATGGATAAAGATGAGGCACATATATGTAATGGAATATTACTCAGCCATAGAAAGAATGAAATAATGCCAACTGCAGCAACCTGTATGGACCTAGAGACTGTCTTACCGAATGAAGTAAGTCAGACAGAGAAAGATATTGTATGATATTGCTCATATGCAGAATCTAAACAGAAATGATACAAGTGAACTAATTCATAAAACAGAAACAGACTCACAGATTTAGAGAATGAACTTCTGGTTACCAGGTGGAAAGGATGAAGGGAAGGGATAGTTAGGGAGTTTGGGACTTACTTGCACACATTCCTATATTTAAAACAGATAACCAATAAGATCTTACTGTATAGCAAAGGGAACTCTGCTCAGTGTTATAGAACAAATTAAATGGGAAAAATAGAAAAAGAATAGATACATGTGTATGTATGTATGTACACCTATGCATAGGTGTGGCTGTGTATACATACATACATACGTATACACACATACCCATGTATACATGTAGCCAAATCACTTGGCTGTACATCTGAAACTATTGCAACATTGCTAATCAACTATAATATAAAACAAAAAGTTAAAAAAAATCACAGCTCTAAAGAGAATTAATTATAGGCACCAGTGAAAACAGTCTAGAGTGGCGGTAGCTAAGAGTTGTTTTGACTAATGATGTGGTATTGGACACCTTTTGTGATTCTAAAAATGTTAATTTCCTTAAAATGCATAAATTTTTCATTAAACAAATAAAAATTAAAAAAATTAAAACTCATCAAACTATCCCAAGGTCGCTTGGATTTTCTCCTAGGTTACCCTAAATAAATTTTATAGATTTTTACATTTAGGTCCATGATCAATTTTAAGTTAATTTTTTATGAAAGGTATAAAGTCTGGGTCTCAATTCATTCTTTTTTTTTTTTTTTTTGGTATATAAATGTCCAATTGCTCCAACATGACTTGTTGAAAAGACTTTCTCCACTGAGATGCCTTTGCCCCTTTGTCAGAATCAGTTGACTCTGCTTGTGTAGATCTATTTTTGATTCACTATTCAGTTGCATTAAACTACAGATCTATTCTTTCACCAATATCATGCTGTTTTGATTACTGTGCTTTATATTAAGCCTTAAAATTAGGTAATATCAGTCTTCTAACTTTGTTCTTATTCTTTAGTCTTCACCTTCTCACATAAACTTTAGAATCAGTCTGTTGATATTCACAAAACAGCTTGCTGGGATTTTGTTTTGGATTATATTGAATCTGTAGATAAATTTGGGAAAAATTCACATCTTAACAATATTCAGTCTTTGAATCTATGAACAAAGAATATACCTCTATTTATTTACATCTTTGTTCTCTTTCTGCAGACTATTGTAGTTTTCACATAAAGGTCTTGAACATATTTTGTTAGATTTTTACCAAAGTATTTTTTGTAAGTGGCGTTATGCTTTTAATACCAAATTCCATATGTTCTTTGCTGGGATATAGGAAAACAATTGACTTTTGTATATTAGCCTTGTATTCTGTTGACCTTGCTGCTGTTAGTTTGAGAAGATTTATTGTTGATTCTTTGAGATTTTCTACATAGACAGTCATGACATCTGGTTAGCACTCCCGTGTCCTGGTGCAGATTCCCTGCAGTGAATATTCCACCAGTGAATAATTCTTCCCTCCCTTAGCAGGATCAGCACTAACTCAGCTGGCTTTGCTGAGACTTGAACCAATGACCAGGAGAGGAGGTGAGGGCAACCTTCAGTTAGATGATAATGCCTTACAAAGCATCTGCTTCAGATGAAGCCTCTCATATCTTCAGCCAGTGAGAATGTGGAGACTGATGCCGTCTATCCAAGTAGAGTGGCCCGCTTCTGCAGGCTGAGAAAATTCAGGGGATTCTGCAGTTCAGTGTTCTCTAAAACAGCCATGAATATATTCCCAAGTTTTGAGGTTTCATTATTTCCTATTAGGATCTTCCTTTGGTATAAGAAGCATGAAAGCTGCAAATTTGGCTTTCTACAGAGGTTACTATTAGGCTTCCCAGGTGGTGCTAGTGATAAAGAACCTGTCTGCCTATGCATAAGAGACATAAGAGACACGGGTTCGATTCCAGGGTTGGGAAGATCCTCTGAGTAGGAATTGGCAACCCACTCCAGTACTCTTGCCTGGAGAATTCCCATGGAGGAGCCTGGTGAGCTACAGTCCATAGCGTCATAAAGAGTTGGACATGACTAAAGCAACTTAGCACGTACCCATGCTGAGGTTACTATTAGGTCTTAAGTCTGGCATTTAGCACTATCTCTATTTATCTCAAAAAATCAAAGATGTAGCACAAGCCAGGGCATCACCTTCCATTAGATCTTGCCCTGATTCACCATGAAAGATAGTGCAGTCAATGAAGGGAGCTTGTTTCCTTCTAGACAGCAAGCAAGTCAACTCCAAATTCCACCAGCAGAATCAGCCTTCTGGAACAACTGGTATCATCTCACTCCCCGAGATGAGGATTTGTTTGCAAATAATTTATTAAGGCTGTGCTTCCAGACAAAACTAGTAAGGGAGTAGGACAGGCCGGACTGTGAGGAGAAGCCATGTAGATGTGTGTTTTCAGGCAAAGATGGATGGGTAGCATTAACCATCCCCCCCGCCCCCACTTTCTCTAGAACTCCAGAGAATAGAAATAGACTCAGAGCTGTGCTGGTAGGAGGCAAGAAGGCTGGGCTGCTGTGCTCCTGCGCTTTTAACTCTCGCTGGCTGAGAACCTCTCTGGGAAGATAGATAATGCCAGGTACTCTGGGCTTTCTGCCAACTTACCCAAGGGCAGCTGTCTCAGAAGCACCACCATGTGGACAAATGAAAGCAGCAACTATACCAAAACCTGTGTGGTGCTGAATGACTCTGAGGATGCACTCAGCAAAATCCAGACAAGAAGCACCCTATATGACAGATAATACACTTTCTTCAGTTAAAAAATTCCAATGAGACAAAAAAAATGGACAGGGAGTCTATACACAAAAATAAACTTGAGATAGATTAACCAATAACAATGTACCTACCTTATTTTGATCTCAATTCAAATGAATTGTTAGAAAAATAATGACTTTTTGGAGATAATTGGAAATGTGAACACTGAGTGGACACTGCATAATAAAAATATTTTGGGTGTTTTTAAGGTGTTATAATATTTATTTAATACTATAACTGTGAGGGAAAGTAAAAAGTCCTTAATTTAGAGATATCTATAGATAAAGTCACTCAGTCATGTCAGAGTTTTTGCTACCCCATTGACTGTAAGCCTACCAGGCTCCTCTGTCCATAGAATTCTCCAGGCCAGACTACTGGAATGGGTAGCCATTTCCTTCTCCAGGGAGTCTTCCTAGCCCAGGGATTGAACCCAGGTCTCCTGCATTGCAGGTGGATTCTTTACCAGCTGAGCCACAATTCCCCGATAGCTTAGTGGTAAAGAATCCTCTTGCAATGCAGGAGACACCAGTTAAATTCCTGGGTCAGGAAGATCCACTGGAGAAGGGAAAGGCTACTCACTCCAGTATTCTTGGGTTTCCCTTGTAGCTCAGCTGGTAAAGAATTCATCCACAATGTGGGAGACCTGGGTTCTATCCCTGGGTTGGGAAGATCCTTTGGAGAAGAGAATGGCTGCTACTGCTGCTAAGTCGCTTCAGTTGTGTCCGACTCTGTGCGACCCCACAGACAGCAGCCCACCAGGCTACCCCGTCCCTGGGATTCTCCAGGCAAGAACACCGGAGTGGGTTGCCATTTCCTTCTCCAATGCATGAAAGTGAAAAGTGAAAGTGAAGTCACTCAGTCGTGTCCAACTCTTAGCGACCTCATGGACTCAGCCTACCAGGCTTCTCCGTCCATGGGATTTTCCATGCAAGAGTACTGGAGTGGGGTGCCATTGCCTTCTTCACTCCAGTATTCCGACCTGGAGAATTTCATGGACTGTATAGTCTATGGGGTCCCAAAGAGTCAGACACAACTGAGCGACTTTCACTTTCATAGATAAAGTGACATGAGCCTGGAATTTGCTTAAAGAAGAATTGAAGGGGCCAGTGAGTAGACATGTGAATGAAAAAACAAAATTGACCATAATTTGATAATTATTAAAGCTGGGTGATATACATGGCATTCTTTTTACTACTCTGTCCACTTTTGTATATGTTTAAATTTTCCCATAAAATAGTAAAAATAGTGCATTGATAAGTGCTAATTAATATATACAATATAGAAATTGTGTCCTTTGTAACTAAACATAGAGATAAAACAGATTTATATTTTAACTTGAAATGTAAAGAGCAGAGCAGAACTTTAAAAATATTTCATAGAGATGTCTTCACTTGGTTCCCCCAAAGAAACATAATATGAGACCAGTAGTGTTTTTGATAAGAGACCTCAAAGAGCAGAAGTCAAGGGCACTAGAAAGAGTAAAGGAAAGAAAGTCAATCCAAGCACATTTTGTTGAGCTGGGCGTTACTGTGGGCACCTGGGCTGAATCCCACTTAGGAGCTTGTAAGGACTGTATAGAATGTGGATCAAAATTGCCCATCTGACATAGGAAAGGATGTTACCTCTCCACGGATTCCCGCCTTCTAATCATGAGCAGTTGTCCTAGGGGATGCTGACTCCCTCAGGCTTCCACACAGCGCTTGCACCCCCATGCCGGGGCAGGCTCCTGGGGGTGTACACCCTGGGACAGAGGAAGAAAGCCCTTGTGCAGCTGAGGAAATGTGCTGTCATGCGACCCCTGAATGTATGGGGTTGTGACAGCTGCACACCCCTAGGCATTGGGGGAGGGGGGCGGTCAGGAATATGGGAGATGGCACACAGAAGACATCAGACTGTAAACATCTAAAAAAATTGACGGGAGACGCTTGGAGACTTATGGGCAGAGCAGTCTCTCTACTGCAACTGCTCCTCTCCCCACCCCCACTGGGATCAACGCTTTGTATAGTCTCTCCTTAATAATAAAAATATACATAAAAAATAAAGTTTGAAAACAACTGAATTATTTCCCTAGTAATTTCTCTTTTTCATTTAAATTTGTTATAAATTTGTTTTTCTTTGTAGTTGCTGCTCTGACTATAGTCATTATCCGCCTTTTAAAATTCCTAGTATTAATTAAATGGCAACCCACTCCAGTGTTCTTGCCTGGAGAATCCCAGGGATGGGGGAGCCTGGTGGGCTGCCATCTCTGGGGTCGCACAGAGTCGGACACAAGTGATGTGACTTAGCAGCAGCAGCAGCAGTATCATTTTTTCTCTTTTTCACCCTGGTAAAAATTAACAATCTTAACTAGTTTTTTTCACCTTCTCAAAGAATCCATTTGCCTCTGTTGATACCTCTCAGTTGTATCTTTGTATTTTGTTTCATTAATTTCCAATTTTATATTTAGTATGTTCTTACATTCACTTTTTTTTTGGCAAAATTCCTAATTTTTAAAATTCTAATTTCTCATGATAGACTTTTAGATCATTAATTTACAGGCTTTTGTGTTATTATAAAAATGTTTAAATCTTGAATCCTCTTTCATTTTGTTGCTTTCATTGTATATCCAATGAGTTTTCGTATGCAGTGTTTATGTTGCTTAGTTTTAAGCATTTTCTAATTTCCTCCAGAATATCATTCCCAGGTGAAGTTATTTTAATGCCACAATATCATGCAAGAAAGTCAACCTTGGCTCTTGCCTCTCAGAGATAAATATTTGGACCGATATACTAGGTAATAATGGGCTTCCCAGTGGCACTAGTGGTAAAGAACCTGCCTGCCAATGCAGGAGAGGTAAGAGATAGGGGTTCGATCCCTGCGTAGGGAAGATCCCTGCAGGAGGGACTGGCAACCCACTCCAGTATTCTTACCTAGAGAATCCCATGGATAGAGGAGCTGGCAGGCTACGATCCATGGGGTTGCAAAAAAGTCGGACACAACTGAAGCGACTTAGCAGCAGCCATAGGTAATAATAATTATTAAACAAATGAAACAACCTGACCAGGTGAGGCATCACTGTGGAGGTTAAAAGATGCGTGCTACAGTCAGACACAGCTAGGACTGAAGCCAGCTTCACCACTTACACTCTGTGTTATCGTAGGTGAGTTACGTAAGCTCTCTGATCTCTCTTTTCATGATTGTCTAAATCCATTCAGACTGCTACAACAAGAGTACTATAGACTAGGTGGTTTAAACATTTGTTTTTCACAGTTCTAGAAGGTGGGAAGCCCAAGGTTAAGATGCTGGCAAATTTGGTGTCGGGTCAAAGACTTCCCGGTTCAGAGACTGCCATCTTCACGCTGCGCCCTCACATGGAGAAAGGGAGAAGGGAGATCTCTTTCATCAGGGCAAAAATCCTACCCTGATAACCTAGTCACCTTCCAAAGACCTCCTACTTCCTAATGCCGTCATACTGGGGGTTAGGATCTCAACATAAGAATATGGGGGGTGGAGTGGAGACTAACGTTCAGTCTATGACAATGGTGAAAATGCACACAGAGATACTAACTTTTCAGTAATGGTTTGATAATGAAATAATATTGGGGAGTCCTTGGCACTGGGTCTAGCACACTGTCAGCTTAGCAAATGAAACATTGCATATATGGCGTTTCAAAAGCTTCTCTGTGTTTCTTGTTGCCTTTTATTCACTTCCATAATTGGCCCTTTAAAATAGGCTTAATTTCTTTCTTATGTGCCAGGTAATGTTCAAAGCATTTTGCATTCTTGAAGCCATTTCATCCTTAAAACATGAAGCATCATAGTAAAGGAGAAATAAGTACCAGGAAATCCTGGCTGATGTTGATTAACCAACCAACTAAAGCAAACTTGGGGAGTGAGGAGGCCTTCCCAAAAGGACTACAATGATTAGCTATTGGCTCATGTGCTTTTGGACTTTTCCTAGCACAAAGGAATGAGAGATAGTCCTAGCGAGAAGAAACTAGAACAGGTGCCCCATTACTGGTAACCAAGGCTGACCAAGAGGAAGGGCACCCAAGACGACCTGCCTGTCTTAAAGTGTCCGTGGCCTCTTACCGCCCTCTAGTGGCATGATACAGAAGTGCAAGACCGAAAGAGAAGGTCTCCACCCAAGGTCCAAAAAGCAAAGCTTGGCTATCCATGGAAGAAATCTCCAAAGAAATGGTGTTGAATAGGACAGTTTGTGCCCTTAAGAGTAAGCAGGGACAAAAAACAAAAGCTCAGATAACTCTAGTAACAATAGCCACCACCATTTATTTAGCACTGGTCATATATCAGTCAGAGCGTCGAAGGCTTTACATGCATGATCTCATTTTTCCAGCACAACAGCATCATGACACAGGTGTGATTATACCCCTTACCTCACAGTCAAGAAGCCTGAGGTTCAGAGAGGACAGACAAGTCATGCAACCAAGGTCACTCAGCTAGTCCCTGAGACTCAAACTCAAGTATGTCTGAATCAAGAGCCCATGCTAAAGCTTTGGAGACTCACTGGTGGGGACTCTCATGAGGGTTAGTGAACTGACAGGGACTTCCTGAAGGAGATGACATATGATCGGGGCTTTGAATAATGAGCACCAAGGAAGAGATCCCCAAAGGGGACGGAGCAGGGTCTCAGAGGGAACCACCTGAGGAAAGGTGTAGCCTGGGAAAACACTGTGGTGTGATGGAATGCATGCTTCAGGTTGGCTGCAGCGTGGGAAGCAGAGGGAAGTGAAATGGACATGTCAGCCAGCCTTGATGCTGTGTTCTGTGTTCTTCCCATTGTGTTCTTAAGTTCCCTGCTATAGGCCCGAGGCAGCTGAAAATGAAATAAGAGGGGTTGTTTCCAACCCATGTGGAAAAACAGAACCTACCAGCCCTAAGTGACTCTTCCTCGTCAGCAGGGATGCCCCAGAGCAGCCAGGTACTCTGAGGGGCAGAAATGGAAGGACCAGATAAACGTTAAGTTAACAAGTATGGTGGGTTAGTCTGACATGGTAGTTCTGCCTGGGAGAAGAAGTGTAGGAGCACATTCCTTCTGCAAATTCCACTCTCTGGACCTCTTAATGGGAGCATACGGTCCACCAAGGTCAGATGTATTCAGATGGACGAAGAACACGCTTTTAAAACTGGATACTTTCCAGAAAAGACACAACATACAATACAGTGCAAAGGGACCTGCACTTGGCCATTGTCATTGTATCACTGCTGCCTTACCAAGGGTTGGCTTCTTCCTGGCTAAATTTAAAATAAACATCTAGAATAGAAATATGCTCTCTGGGTTCTGATAAGGATCCAAGATAAGAAAGAAGACAGGAGCCATGGCTTGTGCCTTGGCTCAGTCTGCTTTGTAAGAATGGCCAAAATGACCCCTCTCAAGCAGAACTTAGGTCAAGTCACTACCAGCTCAGATCCTTTCACAGTTCCCACACCTGATGGAACTCAGTCCCCGCCTGACTCCCTGCACGCACCTGCTCCTGGTCCACCAGGCTCTAGCCATGGGATGCTGACGGAACACAGCAAGACCATCCCCGTCTCAGGCCTTTGCACTTGCTCTTGCTTCGCTTCTGTCCAGACTTTTCTATGACCCTTTGCCACCCTCCAGGCCCAACTCTGTTGTCTCTACCTTGGAGAGGGCTTCCTTGCTACCCTAATTAAACATCACCATATCATAATTTCTTCATAGGGAGAGAAATCACGTTATTTCTTTCTTAGGTGTAGATGTATTGGGCTGGCCAAAAAGTTCATTTTTTCTGTAAGATCTTACAGAAAAACCCAACCCAGTTTCTAGATCAACCCAATACTGATCGCCTCTCGTTTCCTAGGAGGATGTAAGCTATAAGAGAGAAAACCCCATGTGGGTGTGGCTCTGCTCTGTGAGCTCTCTGGCTAGAGATGGCCAGTGCGTGTTTGTTGCTATGCACACACTGGACCTGTGTAGACTGAGTTATCCACATATGGGGTGTTCTTGGTGATTCCCATCCCTTTCCACTGGATTAGGCCCACAAGACCTTGAGGTGTAGTGAGAGTAGGACCCTATCCTATAGCCCATGGACCTAGAGATTGGTTTGTGCCTCAGGCCAACTTTGGGACTCTCTCTCCAGATGCCCAATCCTCAGGCTCTTTGGGACTTGCATTAGAATAGCAGGAGTACGATGGAATGATCTGATAGAAGGTTGGGTAGAACTGGAGGGAAAGGGGTGAACAGAGAAGATTTCTCTGAGCTAGAGGGATGGGTAACATTATCTCCCAAACTAGGAACCTCTAAGAGAAAAAAGAGGGTGTCCTTGACCTCACCTTGCCAGGATGCTCTGCAAATGCATAGCCTGCCTCCTCTTGGAAGCCTCCAGCTGCTCCTCTGGATGGTTCATGTCCTCCTCTATCTCTGCTACAATGGCTTCCAAATAACTCCACCAAGACACTCACCATATAGTGCTGAGGGCATGTGTATGGTCTGCTGCCTCCTCTAGGGTCTGAGGACTTACAGAGTGGAAGCCATGTCTGACTTATCTCTGAATCCTCAGTGCCTAGAACCCAGTGGGTACTCACTCACTGTGGGCTGCATATATTTTGGGCTGTGCCAGGTGAGTTCTCTGCTTCTATGCTGCTCTCGAGGTGGACTTTCCATGCAAACAGCCACTCACTGTCGTGCATCCAAGACCACACCCTGGCAGTGGCCATGGTCTATGAGGATAAATTCCAAACAGCCTCACAACAAAAGGAGGAGGAGTCAAGAGGCAAATCGGGAACTTGCATCATGAAGATACTGCTCTACCATTCCTCAAAGACAAACAGACATCTCTATAAACGTGAAAGATCGCCACACACCTAAGCCTGCAACCATGCATGTGGGGGGTTAGGGGTGTGTGTGCCCGTGCAGACGTGTGCATGTGCAGGCACATACGCGCATGCACATCTCTTTGTGCTGGAGGGTAAAGACGCAGCAGCATACGTATCTCCCTCAGCTTAGCCTCCCGTGAACTTCTGTTTGGACTAGTCATTCAACAAGATTTATTGTGTTATTAATGAGTATTATATTTTATGTGTATATACTATACATTATATATTATATATAATATGTGTATTATAATATTGTGTATTATATAATACAATAGTTATCGTATTATTATAAGCATGTGCTCCACATGCATTTGAGCTTGCTAGTAGGCAACCTTGGAAAACTTTGTCCCTGAAGACTGCTACTTAATCTTCCCCAAAGCAAAAAGTCCATCAGTCACAGGTCTCCTCCATGACACAGCATGACTTCAGTTCCTGGAACAGTTGCTGGAATCTTAGTGTGTACTGGTATTTGGGGAAGGCATCTGTGGCTCTGCCCTCCAGGGTTGGACACTGGGGTTAACAAATCATATGTGCAAATATCTCAAGAACCAGGAAGAACATTCTACATTTCCTAGTAGATGTAGGAAAAGCTGTAGAAGTAAGAGAGAGTTGTTTCTTTAGACAGAACATGTGTCTTGGGGATGAAAAAGGCTTCATGAAGAACATACCAGTTGAATTTTTTGCTTCAAAGATATTTTTTTAATACTCTGAGGGAAGTTTAAAATAGTAGAAGCTACTCATTTAATGTGGATATATGGTTGACTTCTCAGCTTCTGGGCTTGTATATGCTTCATTTCCAAGAGTGCTAACTTGCTCAGGTTAGTTTTGACTTCCATGCTGACAGTACTTCAATGCACTCTTTGCTACTCTAACTCTGGGCTCTATTGTCTCTGAGAATCAACAATCACATCCCTGTTATAACCTAAAATTTCCACCACTTACCTCCTTCTCCCGTGTGGACCACAGTCTGAACTACCCCATCCCAAGGTTTCTGTCACTAATAATGTGTTCCTGTTGGCCGCCAGGAGGCTTTCAGCCCTAGGTCAGCCCCACACTGTAAACCTGCTGCTCTTCCCTGGGGACCCTCAGTGGTGATGGGAGATGCACGGGTGCGGCCCTGACTCCCGCCATCCATTCATCCTGACTCACCACAGTTCTGCTCTTCTCTCTAGACCTGATCCTTGGGGCCTTCCCATCTCCTCAGAGATCCTACTCCTCTGTCCATAGCTTGATTCTCAGGAGCGACCTAGGATTCTATGTTTTTATGAAAACTGAGCTCCCCTTTTTTCACTTTTGTTTTCTCTGAGCTCTTAGCAGCTTGAAAACCTGAATCTTACGCTGTTCCGTTCTTGTTGGTATGCAGCCCTGTGCTTAGCTACATGTGACAGATGCCCAGCAAATACCTGGGGGATGCATCTTATTTGTGTGCACTTCCTTCAATGCCCAGCAAAGGGCTCTGCACACAGAGAGTACCCTGCATAGTAGGGGTGGCCAGCTGAGGGTGTCTGTGTCTGTGTGTGTGTGTAACACAAAATATAGAGAGACCCACCCTCATGGAACCTTGGTATGACTCAGAACTTCAGACAAATTCTGATCTCTCTACCTAGAAGCAAATGTGAGACCTGATTGTCTGGGTTCCACACACCCACTTGCCAGTATCATCCCAACTGAAGGGTGTGCATGGAAAATGAGGAGGAGGCAGGCAGGGGGGGGGGTCCTCCACTGACTTCATTTGTGCAGGCCCCACCTCACTGCCGAGAGCAGAAAGAAGTTGGCAAGAGAAGAGAAGCTGGGCTGTTGGGACCTGAGGCTCCTGGGACCTCACTCAGGATCTGCTCTTCCATGATCTGTGGCGTTGCCCTGTCTCAGCCCCAGAAGTGTTGAGAGGCCAGGCCCCAGCCCCTCTGATGGATTCTTTGCCACCTAAAATGGTGTTGTCTTTTAAACTGATTACTTCATGCAATTCTCTTTAGGTTTGTTAAGAACCAAGAAGCCAGCCTATATTTTAATATTGTAAGGATACATTTTCCATAGTTAAGCAATAATGTGTTTATAGATTTCCTTGTACCTGTAGCTAAAATATGTTAGGTCAACTTTAGAACACTCCACATCGCATTTGAAATGTAATCTTTTTGAAATCTGTATATAATTAGACAGTTTTATGGCCTGTTATAAGAAAGCTATCACATCCAAAAAGGTACCTCAGAAAACAATTGAATTTTATTTTAATTAGATCACTAGAAGAGTACGGTGGAAAGTTTCCATTAACACTCTGAACAAAACTTCTTAAACTTATATGTCTTACTTCTTACTACCCTGTCTAGACATAGACAGCTATCAAAATAGATGCCTATATCATTGGCAGAAAACGTCCTTTTTCAAAAAAAAAAAATCTCTCTTTCCTTTCTAAAATTGCGTAGAAACTATACCAACACCAGGGACTCAACATGGTGTATTCCTCATTTCCCTTCCACTATCTTTTAAGGCTCAGTTCTTTAATACGAAGATCAATTTAGGCTTCTTGTTTTCTTCAGTTTAGTTTTAGTTTTTCTCACTTGCCTGTTTCCTTAATTCGGAACAACATAGAAAGATCAGTAAGAGCTCTCCATTTGGAGAGACAAGGTGTTGTAAATCCACTTACCATATCTTTCCCTAAGTCTGCGTCAAATCTAACCTAGTAAGAAGATTTGTGGTTCTCCAAATGCTACCGAGGAAATGGAGGCCTCCAGCTCAATTGCTGCCTCTCAGATCAGAGAAGCTACGAGCAGATGCCGCATCCTCTGTATCCATTTTCAGGCCAGCTGATGTCCTTCCACCCAGTCATGGGAGCTCAGCGTGGGGAGGGGTGTCTCATTCATGCTGGTACAGATGAGATGTACTATCTGGCTGGCAGCTCTGAAGCTGGGGTGAAGGGAGGGGTGCTTCTAGGAAGGGGAAAGAGGACCTTGTCTGCCTCTGAGCCCTTCCCCAACACGGGTGCACACACAAGGTGAACACACACCTGCCCCTGGCCTCTGGCTTAAACTCCTCTGCTGCACTTTGGAGGGGACTTCCTGGAGGTTTGGAAATGGAGCAGGAATGGAGCAGAGCCAGACTAACTGACAACTGTCCTTTTCCCAAGTGACAAAACATAAAACCAAAGGTCCAGGGGTTGCATTGGGAGACCGTGATCTCACCAAATATATTTCTCAAGTTCCTTTTATCTGTCTTGAGCTCACTTAGAACCATAGGCTGTTCCTCACAAACCTGTGGCCTCTATTGCAAGGAGAGAGGGAATAACCATAACCATCTAGAAGGGAAGGGTTACAGGAAGGCGGAAAGCTCACCTAGCCCCATCCTCCATGCTCAGAGTGTGACGCGTTCCTCTGACTTAACCACTTACCCGGTGCCAGGTGAGTGTCATGGATTCCCGTCAGAATGACTGTGTGAGCAAAGACTTTGCAATGAGAAACAGCAGGTTGTCTGCCAGGAACTGTAAGTGGGTCCTTGTAGATGGGACAGAAGCATGAGCCAGGGATGGTGAGATAAAGCTAGAGAGATAGAACTTAGGCTTTAGGCTGTAGCTAGGGAGATGGGGGCCACTTGAGGGATTTTCTGTAGGAGGATGATGTGGGCTAAGTTATATTTAAAAGATGTTTATTTAGGAAATTTGCTCGTGGTCCAGTGGTTAGGGCTCCACTCTTCCATTGCAGGGGACGCAAGTTCGATCCCCGCTCAGGGAACTAAGATAACACAAGCCATGTGGCCTGGCCAAAAAGTACAGAAATAAAATAAATAAAATTTGTTTAACATAGTTTCAGACTTATTGAAAAGTGTGAAGAACAGTACATAGAATTTCTGGATGTCTTTCATGCAGATTCATCCAGATTTTAAATGTTTCTGTGTCTCTCTCTCTCTCCCTCTATTTACATATAGAGATACATAAATATTATTTCAGAAAAAGAAAATAAGACATGTATAGATAGATATATAGATAGATATGTATATATGTATATCTATGTCTATGTATCCATAAATAGAAGGCTGGGGCATATATGTGGGTGTGTGTGTGTATATATAGTTGTTCAGTTGCTAAGTTGTATCAGACTGTTTGTGATCCCAAGGACTACAGCATGGCAGGCTTCTCTGTCCTTCACTATCTCCTAGAGTTTGCTCAAACTCATGTCCATTGTGTCATTGATGCCACCCAATCGTCTCATCCTCTGTTGCTCCCTTCTCCTTCTGCCTTCAAGCTAAAAATATCTATACATACATCAGTTCAGTTCAGTTCAGTCAGTCGCTCAGTCGTGTCCGACTCTTCGCAACCCCATGAATCGCAGCACGCCAGGCTTCCCTGTCCATCGCCAACTCCCGGAGTTCACTCAGACTCACGCCCATCGAGTCAGTGATGCCATCCAGCCATCTCATCCCCTGTCATCCCATTCTCCTCCTGCCCCCAATCCCTCCCAGCATCAGAGTCTTTTCCAATATATGTATAGGTACATACATGGATATGCATATAATCTGTATTTATTTATGTTTTATTTTCTCTTTCCTGAACATTTTGAGAGTAACGTGCAGATGCGATGCCCCTTTGCCCCTAAATACCTTAGTGTATATTTCCTTAAAGCAAGAAATTCTTTTCCATACTTCTCTTTTAAAATTATTATTTTGGCTTCTGTGTAGAAAATGGTTTGCATCTAGACAAACACAGATAAGGGAATGGATTAAGCAATCTTTTTGGCAGTCAAGACAAGAGCTGATGAAGGCCGGACCAGGGGAGGGCCCTTTTCAAATCACAAGCGCTTCTTGTGGTGATAGATGGAGGTCATTACACACCCAGGTGGTAGGCCAGTCCCACCCAGGGAATGGTCAATGGTGGGATATAGCTAAAGGTGGTACTCCTGGGTACATGGTAGCTGGTGTGCTGTGCATGCAAATGGGGAAGGATGACAAGTTCTTTTCTGGGCACTTTGAGATACTAAGGAAGCAACAGGATGTACCATGGACTGGAAGCATAAGGTAGATGCCTAGGTTGGAAATACAGATTTACAAGTCATTAGTAGCATTAGTAGAAAGGTGGTTATTAGAAGCACAGGGGTGAGTGAGATCACCAAGGAAGAAGAGGAGCCTGCAGGCAGATTCCTGTGGAAACTCCAGTATTTAGGGACCTCATTCCATATCATGGGGCCACTGAAGAATGAGATTAAGCCTTAGACCCTTGGGGCAGTAAAGTATCCCAGGACATCCCTATACCATGACAGTGAAACCATTGATTCTGGGCATGGAGAAGCCACGTGGCTGAGGAGCCAGCTAGGGGGGCTTGGAGGTAACTTACTCACTTCTTACAACTGGGGGCTTCCTAAGAGTCAAAAAGGGGAAAGGTGACTTGAAGGTTAATCCTTTTGATCTGAAAGGCTGGTTAAAGGAAGGGGAATAGTTTCTGTCTTAATGATGTGACAGTGCAGGCCACAGCCTGTCTCCCAAGGAGAGGGGCAGGCCAAGAGGGGCAAGCCAGAGCCTCGCACTGTGACCGGGAGAGCCTGGGAGAAGACGCTTGGGGTGTGGGTGTTGCACAAACCTGGTCCTGCCACCACTGCAAAGGCCTGGCTTTTAGGGGATAGTGAGGAGGGCCATTCAGGAAGGGAGGAGAGTTTTGTAAGATTTTTGACATCAGCCAAAGTCCTGCTTTCTTTGTGTGATGGGTTACTTTTCGTTTGGTTTGGTTTTTGATCAGGTACCTGGAGTTCAAGTCCTCTCCCTGGAATTCGATAAATTATGACCTCACACAAGTCACTTTCACTTCCCTTTTCTATTTCACCTTTTCTATGTTTGTTAGTGATAAAACTCAATGGTATAAGGTCAGATACTGAAAAGCTTCTAGAAGAAAACATAAGCAGACGTAAATCAAAGCAAGAGCTTTTAGATCTCTCTCCTAGAGTAATGGAAATAAAAACAAAAATAAACAAATGGGACCTAGTCAAAAGCTTTTTCACAGCAAAGGAAACCACAAACAAAATGAAAAGACAACCTACAGAATGGGAGAAAATATTTGCAAATGATGTGACCAACAAAGGATTAATTTCCAAAGTAAACAGCACATAAAACTCAAAATAAAAAAATAACCTCAATCAAAAAAATGGGCGAAAGATGTAAATAGACATTTCTCCAAAGAAGACATACAGCTGGCCAACTGGTACCTGAGAAAATGCTCAACATTGCTAGTTACTAGAGAAATGCAAACCAGAACTGCAATGAGGTATCGTCTCACGCAGGTCAGATGGCCATCATCAAAAAATCTGTAAATGATAAATGCTGGAGAGGGTGCAGAAAAAAGGAACCCTCTTACGCTGTTGGTGGGGATGTAAATTGGTACAGCCACTATAGAGAACAGTATGGGGGTTCCTTAAAAAACTAGAAATACAGTTACCATATGATCCCACAATCCCACTCCTGGGCATATACCTGAAGAAAACCATACCCCGAAAGGATGCATGAATCCGAGTGTTCCTTGCAGCACTGTGTACAATAGCCAAGACCTGGAAGCAATCTAAATGTCCACTGACAGATGAGTGGATAAAGAAGATACGTTACAGAAATACAATGGTATATTACTCAGACAGAAAAAGGAATGAAACTGGGTCATTTGTAGAGATGTGGATGGACCTAGAGATTATCATACTGAGTAAGTAAGCCAGATAAAGACAAACATCATACTATATCCCTTATATGTGAAATATACATTTAGAAAGATACAGATCAACGTGTTTAAAGAACAAAAATAGATCCACAGGCCTAGGAAACTAAACTTATGATTTCTGATTGGGAAACTGGGGAGAAGGGATAAATTAGGAGTTTGGGATTAACACATACATACCCTTATGAAATAAATAACCAACAAGGACCTACTTGTACAGGAGAACCATAATCAATATTTCAAAGAACCTGTAAGGGGAAAGAATCTGGAAAAAGTATGTGTATTTACAAACATACATATATATATACACACATATATGTGTGTGTGTATATATATATATATATGATTTACATTGTAGATCAACTATGCTTCAATAAATTAAAAGGGAAGAAAAGAAAGTCAGGGAAAAAAAGACTGGATGGACCCACATCAATGGTGCCCAGGCTTTTGGATTTCACTAAAAACTAAAATTACATTTTTTAAAAATGCATTGAGTAAGGAGGGCAAGTGTTTTATTTTTCTAAGTAAAAGTAAAGGCCTCTTATGGCTGCCATCACTTCAGTACATAAAGGTAATTTTAAACTTAATAACTCTGGAAAGAGTATAGTCTCAAAAAAAAAAAAAAGAGAGAGAGAGAGAGAGAGAGAGAGAGAGAGAGAATATGTCTCAAAAAGCAAACAAAAAAGAAGACCTTCCAAAGAAATAAAAGTCAACAACCTTATACCAACCTCTGCAAAATATGGTTAACAGTTATCATTTCTCGGTGACTTGTTGAGGGTGATATCATGTGTTGGCACAGTCTTTGAACCAGGAATTGGGAGGGTTTTGTCTGATTCCTGGGCTCCTTCCCATCCTGGCACCCGCTAGTCTAGAGTGCTTTCTTATTCCCTGAGCAAGCCCTGCTACCAGGAAGGAGCATGGGAGCTCTGGGACCTAGAGCTTTCTTGCTTTGCTTTCTGTGCTTCTTTTGAGTGCTCAGCACAAACCTGGTTCCCAGCAGGTGAATTCTCCGTGGTTATATCCCCTCATCACTCCCTCCTCTACTGCTGCACATCAGTGTGGACTCACTTACTTCCCGGGCGTATACAACAGGGCATATGTACTGCTTCTATATAGCACACATACAACAGAGTGTGTACATGCTGTTTATATGCAGTGCACAGACAATATACAGCAGCGTAGAGAGAGTACACGTTACACAGCAGTGTGCATAGGTGAATGGTAACCACAGCCTGCTGGGGATCCTGCTGTACCAGACACAACGTGTATGAACAGGCATCTTGTCTTCCTTTTCCCTCGCCCCAGTCCTAATTTGCGCACTGTCCATTTTTGTCACTTAGAAGCAGAAGGGTCCCCTTAACTCCTCCTCCCTCCATCCTCTTAGTCCTCCTGTCTTGTGAATTTTTTTTTATTCAAAAACCACTTTTAGCTATGTCCCTCTCTTGGCTCCCATCTGCTATAGGAAAATCACGCTGCTTACACCTGGCAAGGGCCTTAGGGATTAACATGTTCTACAGAGTAAAAAATCTGAGCTCCAGAGAGGGAAAGCCAGTTGTCCAAAAGCACACAGTTAATTATTGTCAGAGCCAGAAATATACTCAGGCCTTCTAAATATAAGCCAATGCCTACCTGCCTCTCTAAGCTAACCAGCAGAATTTTTTTTAATGTTACAGCATCTGATACGGGTACCTCTGCAGTATTTAGAATCAAAGCTTAGGTCTCCTTATTGCACCTTCCACTCTGTAGTTTCAGCTCTCTTGGCCTCAGCTCTTCAGCTCTCCTGACTCTTCCACCTTCCTTGACGTCTGGCCCCACTTTACTGCCCACGGCTCACCAGCACTGACCATCCACTCTAGCCAAGTTGGTCTCTTTGTCCCTCAAACACACATAGCATCTTCCCACCTTCCATATGGTTTCTCAGTCCATATGCTCTTGCCTGGAATGTCCTCATTCATTTCACAAAAATGTAGTTCACACTGAATCTGAGCTGGAACCTTTGCTAGGTACCAGAATACAAAGATGAAGTCAGTGTTTCTGCTCTGAAGGAGTTCACTGTCAAGGAGCTTTTCCTGTCCGCCCTGATGCTTCATGCCAACACTGACCCAGCCCAGAGGGGTGACCACTCCTCTGAGTCCTGAGCCTCCTTTGTTCCGTATCATCCCTCCTGACTCATGATGTCTGCCTCCCAGATACAGTGCTTCTGTCGCATTGGGGCGGGTTTGTCTCCCCATGGAGATCATCTGCTCCTTGAGGGCTGGGCTTGTATGTCACTCAGGTCCCCAGCCTGGGTATGGTGTCTGCTTCCTGTGCATTTGATGACTGACTAATCTCTAGAGAACTCAGCCCCTTGGCCTTCTATGCAGCTAGGTCCTGGTCTTTCTCAGGGAGGATGTGCTACCAGGAGCCTAGAACTGGAAATCAAGCAATCAAGTGAGCAAGTGTCTATTTGCAAAACAAAGACATCCTGGAGAGTAAAGTTCCCTACCTGCCACCTCTCATCCCTGATACCTCACCAGCATGTTCATGGTCATGCAAGTAAAATGAGGATGAGATGAACACCAAGGGATACTTGAAGGGGGAAAATGTGCTCAAGAGCCATATGGAGCCTTAGGGTATGGGAGCCACGTAAAGGATTCAGGGTCATATGCCTGTTAGGCATGACCAACAGTAAGTAGTGAGTTATGTACATGTGTTTTGGAAATTGGTTAAAATGCCATTTCCCATTCCATCACCTTTACTGAGAACTGGTTTTATGCCCCACAAACAGTGCTGGAGTATGGGAGAGACTCACATGTGTATATGTGTGTGTGTGTGTGTGTGTGTATGTGTGTGAGCCTGTGTGCATGAGAAGCAGAGGCTTGGAGAAGGAAAGAATGATGCTAATAAAAGTCAATGAACAATACCATTCCAAATGCTCAGGATAAGCACTTACTTTTATCTGTCTCTTCTGGATTACCCATTCCTTCTGCTCTCTGGTGGTAGAAGCAATACTGTGTAATACATTCCTGAGATAGCTGACTCCAGCACAAAAAATCTGATGTGGGTAGTGGGGGCCCAATAGGGGAAAATATTGACAGGATATAATGCCCTAAACTCATGGATTAGATGATGTTCAGTTTCTCTAGTTATGCAGTCATTGTTACTGTAACATTTGAATTTGAGTTCTTCAGCTAACCCAAATCAAACAATTGAAAAATACTAAAGAGCTGGAAGGAGAAGGGGGAGAACAGAATGTGAAGCAGTGTAGCGATCAGCAAGGGTCTGGCTTTCCTTGTTCACCACCGTTTCCAACACAGGGGTAGCACCCAGCACATGGTGTGAGCATCCTGCTTCTTGATGAATTAATGGTTATCCTGAGGTAGCTATTCCACATGACCTTTCTTCTCTGCTCCTAGGGACCTGAGCTGAAATCCCTCTCCAAAGCTATCTGGGGTTGCTTCCACCAGAATGACACCAAGCAGAAGGGATTCTTCTCCTAGGAAGACCTGGATTCTTCTGAGTACCTCCCTTAGTGGCTCACCCATGCACAGCCCACCCTCTCAGTGAGTCCCAGGGTGAGAAACCATTGATTTCCAAGCATGTGTTAGATTTCTTTGTAGTATTGCAATGTGACTTCCCAAGACTTAGGGATATGCTAAGACTTTCAGCAAAACTGTGGCTAAATTCCAAGTCTGAGACAAGAAATGTACCATCCTCAGGACTAGCTTGCCTATTTTCATTGCTTTCAGTAAGGCCTTATGACATCAGTAGCAAGTGCCACCACTTGCCTTCAAATGTTGTAACAACCTACTCCTTACTTCGGAGAGTATATTTTATCCTAGTCTTCATAGCCCCACTGGATGAAGAATTCAACATTTGTTGAGCACTTATTTTGCACCAAACGCTATGCACATACTTTACTTTATGTTGCCCATTATAACCTTTACTGCTACTGACATTCAGGCTCCCAGACTTCAGACAATACTACAAAGCTACAGTCATCAAAACAGTATGGTACTAACACAAAAACAGAAATATAGATCAATGGAACAGGATAGAAAACCCAGAAATAAACCCACACACCTATGGCCAATTAATCTATGACAAAGAAGGCAAGACTATAAAATAGAGGAAAGCCAGTCCCTTCAATACATGGTGCTGGGAAAACTGGACAGATACATGTGAAAAAGTGAAATTAGAATATTCATTAACACCATACACAAAAATCAACTTAAAACTGGATTAAAGAGTTAAATGTAAGACTGGATACTGTAAAATTCTTAGAGGAAAATATAGGCAGACACTCTCTGACAGAAACCAAAGCAAGATCTTTTTTGATCTACCTCAAAAAGAATGGAAATAAAAACAAAAATAAATAAATGAGGCCTAATTAAACTCAAAATCTTTTGCACAGAAAAGGAAACCATAAACAAAACCAAAAGACAACCCACAAAACTGGATAAAATATTTGCAAATGATGTGACCAACAAGGGATTAATAACTAAAATAAACAGCTCATGGAGCTCAATATCAAAACAAACAGCCTGATCAAAAAATGAGCAGAAGATCTAAATAGATATTTCTCCAAAGAAAGCATACAGATGGACAAGAGACACATGAAAAGATGTATAACATCTCTATTAGAAAAATGCAAATCAAAACTACAATGAGATATTAACCTCATACCAGCCAGAATGGCCATCATCAAAAAAAATCTGCCAACAGTAAATGCTGGAGAGGGTGTGGAAAAAACATAACCCTCCTACACTGCTATGGGAATGTAAGTTGGTACAGACACTATGGAGAACAGTATGAGGGATCATTAAAAAAACTAAAAATAGAACTACCATTAGGATCCAGCAGTCTCACTCTTGGGCATATATGTCCAGGAAAAAAATAAATAAACATAGTTCAAAAGGATACAATGCACCCCAATGTTCATTGTGGCACTGTTTACAATGGCCAAGATGTGGGAGCAACCTAAATGTCCATCAACAGATGAATGGGGAAAGAAGGTGTGGCATATACAATGTATATATATATACATGATATATACATATATACAATGGAATATTACTCAGTCACCAAAAAGAATGGATAATGCCATTTGCAGTAACAGAGGTAGGCCAGGAAATTATCATACTAGCTATATGATATCTATGTAGAAACTATTGCGTATATGCAGAATCTGAAAAAAATGACACAAATGAACTTATTTACTAAACAGAAACACTCACAGACTTAGAAAATGAACTTATGGCTACCAGAGGGAAAGGGTGGAGTGGGCGAAGGGATAGATTGGGAGTTTGAGATTGAGATTGACATGTACACACCTCTATACTTAAAGTAAAATACATTTCCATGAAAAGAAGCAAACGAAAAGAGGATGGTGTTAGCCTCTTTAGCAGATGAGGAAAGTGAGGCTCAAAGATGCTAAATGCCCAAGGTCACCCAACTGGTGAAGCTCAGAGCTCAAGTCTGAACACTATTTGGGGATTTTTTAAAGATACGTTCCATCCTTTGTCAAATATGAGAATCATCCATGTTTGTGATCTGTGTCATCCCTCTTCATGCTGGAATCTCTAACTGGAATAGGAAAGAAGAATCAAGACTAAAGCCCCAGGAGCTTAGAATTCAGGAGCCAGCCCAGGTCATTCCTCCAAGCAGCTCATTCCAAATCAATGCTTCTCAGCTCCCCCACCTTCTCTACCTATCTAATCATTTTCCTGAGAACCCTGGAGTCTGGGTATCTTATATATATATGTAAAAAAATAAAGAGATAGGTACTATTGTTCCGCCCAGTTTCTCTTAATGAAGCCTACTGGTTTTCTCAGTGGTAGGCAGGACAGAGGGCTGCAGCCCCCATTTTTTCCCCTTGTATTACCAAAGGTGAAAAGCCAAAGCCACTTGCCCTGTTTTCTCACCGGTTCAGGCTGAATGTGGTTCTGAGCCTAGGTTAAGTCAAGTTCAGACTATAATGAGGTTAATGAGTTTCCCAGAGAGCCACTCACCCTTCAGTTGTCATTTCCCTAATGCGCTTCTGTGTACCCTGCCTGGCCCACCCCTCACCCCATCAACCGGAATATCTCGGAACACTGCCCTCACACCCCCTCACACCCAGCACTGTCCTAAATGCTTCCTTGGGACCATCCCAGATGCCAAGGTTCTAAGTCAAAAGTCACGAGTGGGTTTGGAAATCTGAGGCAGCCAGGCCTTGTAAAGTGATGGAGAGGTGGGGCCAGGGCCGGAGTGAAGGTACTGTCATCCCCAAGTCCCGCCAAACCAAGAGAGAAGTTGCCAGCCCAGGAGGTGACTAAAACCTGGAATTTGAGGAAGGTACATTCTACTGTGACTAGGGCCTAATTAGGATGCCTCAATCCTAGGCCACCTCATGGCCTCAGACAGGGATTCGAGATGTATAAAAGGTGGACAGGCTCAGAGCATCCCACAGCATCCTTCAGCATCCCCACACTCCAGCGGCTAGTGAACTAAGGTAAGTCTGACAAAGGAGCGCCTCTCCTGGAAGCCTGGCTCCACAAGGTGCCAACTCTGCTGGAAACTGAGGCCAGAGATTTGGGTGGTTGGTCAGAGAGGCCTCATTTGGGCATCTCTCTCCTACGTATCATTTGAGACCAACCTATCTTGGGCTGCAGGTCAACAGCTGAAGGGTACTAGAAGTTGGGTTGAGATGGGAGAGGAGGGTCTGCCGAGAGGCCCATGTCTGAGGCTACTGGCAGTGCGTGTGGCATGAGTTAGTGCGTGGCTAGGTGCTGAGCAGGGCTGGGTAAAATGAAAGGGAGGAAACCAGCTCAGGAGAAAGCTGCCCTTAAATGAATGGTAAATGCAGGGAAGAAGGAGAACTCCTTAGGGACCAGGGGTACCGAGGCCCCTGAGAGCTCAGAGCAGCAAGGACAAGACCATGAGGCGCAGTGGCCAGGCCCTGCTCTGAGAGTTGGGGACGGCTGCTTCCAGCCCCCTGTGCAGAGCGCTTATGGAACAATTACTTCTCTCTCTGAGTTTTGCTTTCTTCAACTATAATTAAGAGTTGAGCTAGATTCCCATTTTCTACAAATTCTCTTAGAGAGTGATTAAGATGTTCCGTGTTAGCCTTTTAAAATTGTTAGGAATTGATTTAATAAGTCGAAATCCTTGTAACAGTACTCATCATGTGCTGGTTCTTGTGTGTGTATATACATATTTAGGTGTGTATGTATGTGTGTTTGTCTGTATGGATTCTTATATATTCATTTAATGCTTCCAACAACCTTAAGAAAAGGACAAAGAAGTTAAATAACTTGCTCAGACTCACACAGATGGTTAATGGTTTAGCCAAGACTCAGCTCCCAGGAAATCCGGTTCCATATTACACAATTTTTGCTGTGGCAGTGTATTGCTTTTTATTCTCCTTCTCACTGTCTTTCTTTCTTACTCTCTACTTCTCTCTCCTCTTTCTCTCCCTTTTTACATCTTTGTTTTCTTCTACTTCTCTCCTTTTCTCTTCTCCCCTTTTCCTCCCTTCCATCTCTCCTTCTTTCCTCCCATGTTTGTCTCAAAAAAAACAAAAAACTTGAAACGGCTTACAAACTGTAGCTACAATTTATATGGACACGCACACATGCATACACACACCTTAAATCAGTAAATTCACCAGGGCAAGGTCAAAGTGGGGTGGGTGTGAACAGGGCAGGAGGTTCTCCGAGGAGGAGTCCCTCTAAGGCTCCAGCCTTTCTCACTTCTGTGTCTTTCTGCTTCCAGTGCACATCCGGCCCAGAATGTCTCAGCAGAAGCAGAAGCAGTGTGCTCCCCCACAGCTGTGCTGCCCCCCGCCTCAGCAGTGCTGCCCCCCACCAAA
>SJXQ01006606.1:70303-220657 GCA_006408695.1 Aepyceros melampus
CCACCAAAGCAGTGCTGAGCCCCACCTCAGCAGACCAAGGAGCCTTGCCAGCCTCCACCCAAGTGCAAGGAGTCCTATGCCCCCAAGGGCCAACAGAAGCACTCACCCTTTCAGCAGTGCCAGAAGTCCAATAAAATGTCTGCCCAGGCATGAGGCCAAGGGCTAATCCACCAGGAGAACAGAGAGCATGGAGCCCACTCCCCTCTCTCAGTCAGCTGTCAGATCCACTCACCCCCGGTTCCTGGAGGCAACCACTCTTCGGGAAAAGGCGGCAACAACAGGATGGCAGCTTCCTGGATCTCAACCTCTTATTAATTAGCAGCTGCAATTTCCATCTCAGATGAGGATCTGGTTCTAAACCAACTAATCACCTTTGCCGACATGTATCTACATCACCCTGTCGGCTTCTTAGAAACTTGGGCAGCATGCCCAGACACCCTTTTCTGTCACCCTTCATTTGCTGTTCCTGTTTCCAAACAATTAAACACAATTCTTCTGGCATTAATGTTTCAGTTCGATTATTTGCATTCTGTTTGCCAACCCAGAGCCCTAGGAGGGCTAGGTATGTGGATGCAGGTGGAGGAGAAGGCATGGGGAGACGCACTTCTGAGCTGGGGAACATTTACTGTGGTCCTGCCAAGGGGAGGAAAAGAGATGGACACTTCTGCACCATGCAAATACATCCCCCATCCACAGACAATGAGAGCACCCCTTAGAAACAGGGGGATATGATGCCCATGTGCAAAAAAAAAATCCTTATCCTTGTAAGGTGCAGAAAGAGTAAGGGAACTCTCAGCCAGGAACTACATAATAGAGAAGAGGATTGAAGCAAGTAAGTTGTAACTCAAAGAACACATTCCAAGGGCTGCTGGGCCTGGAGGCTCAGTGGTAAAGAATCCACCTGCTAATGCAGGAGACAGATGCAATCCCTGATTCAGTTGTAGAGCAACTGAGCCCATGAGCCACAACTATCAAGTCTGTGCTCTAGAGCCCTGGAGCTGCAACTGCTGAGCCCATGTGCACAACTCCTGAAGCCTGTGCACCCTAGAGCCTGTGCTCGGCAACAAGAGAAGCCGCTGCAATGAGAGGCCCGCACACCATGATTAGAGACTAGCCCCCATACGCCACAACTAGAGAAAAGCCTGCACAGCAGTGAAGACGCAGCATAGCCAAAACCACACAAAAGTTATTTTTAAAAATGTATTTTAAATGTTCTCCCATAAGTAAAAGAAAAGATCAAAGTTTCTTCAAGCTAGCCAAATGTATAATCAGGATATCTTACTCCCAATATGTATTAAAATTGTAGTCCCCACTGTTTCCCCTGCAGGGATTCTCCTGGGCTATTTTTCTCTCACTGCCCTCCTACTTTCAATTCCCTAAATTCTTGGGGTATGCAGATAGTCTGATAATCCATACACCCAAGTAATACAAATTTCTTGTTGCTGTTGCTTTCACTATCCCCATACCTTTCCATCAAATCCTTCTCTCACAAAATAGTCCACAAATAGGGGTATTTGAATCTCTGTTTTCATACCTACCTCCCTTTTCATGACACAGGAGTCACTGAAAACTAACAGAAGTACCCAAAAGGAGCCAGAAAGGAAAATAACATAAACTAAAAGTCTGAATTATCCCAAACATATATTACAGATTCTGTAGAATTCAGAATTATCTGAATACTGAAGCTTTAGCTTTGCTTCCCTGGTTGACTTGTCTCTTTCTCTATTGTTCCTTTTCATGCCTTTCAGCTATGTTCCATCCATCCATCAATTCGTCCATCACCAAGCCATCTATCCCATCCATCAATTCATCAATGGCTCCTTGGTAAGCACCCCCCATTCTATTTGCATAGAATGTGATAGGTGCTGTGAAAACACAGAAGCACACAACCGGGCTTCAAATTTCTTGGTTTGATAATCCCTGTAAGAAGAACAAGCTGAGATCCTCAAGATAACAAAGAACAATTAGATGAGATGGATTCTTACTAAAGGGTAACTTGGAAACTACAGATACATCATTTATGTCTTTGGAATTCAGACAAAACGAGAATACCAAGGGCTGATGCAGGAAGAAAGGAGAACTTGGCCATCTCTGTCATCCTGGCATCCACCACTGGGCTCCCAGAAAAATATTTGTTCTATGAAGAACACCTGTAGAAGGGGGCTTCAGAATGGGATTTGGGTAGGCAGGGAGGAGCACATTCCAGAATCAGGTGCAGCATGAGCCAATGGTGAGAGTCCAGGTGTATCCAGGAGGCCAGCCCTCCCAGGTCTCAGCCCTGGTCCATGATGGACCACACCGACTCAACACCACAGAAAGCTGGAGAGTGGCTCCGTGTAAACATTTCCCCCAGAATGCAAGTATGACCCACAAAAATCATTGAAAAGCTGTATAAACCTTAACAGAACCCCCTGAAAATAAATAATGAGCAGTTTTAAACATTTCCCCATAGTGAGATGTGTTATTCAGCAAAGCCTCCATATATCTACTCTTGTGACTCTCATACATGGCCTTCCCCCAAACTTCTCATTTGGGTTTTTACTTCTCTCTCCTCATGCCTCCTCACTCAGTAGCTTAACAGAAGGTTTAATTTTGCCTCTCTCAGTTCAGTTCAGTTCAGTCATGTCTGACTCTTTGCAACCCCATGAATCGCAACCAGGCCTCCCTGTCCATCACCAACTCTCGGAGTTCACTCAGACCCACGTCCATCGAGTCCGTAATGCTATCCAGCCATCTCATCCTCTGTCATCCCCTTCTCCTCTTGCCCCCAATCCCTCACCAACATCAGAGTCTTTTCCAATGAGTCAACTCTTCGCATGAGGTGGACAAAGTACTGGAGTTTCAGCTTCAGCATCATTCCTTCCAAAGAACACCCAGGGCTGATCTCCTTCAGAATGGACTGGTTGGATCTCCTTGCAGGCCAAGGGACTCTCAGGAGTCTTCTCCAACACCACAGTTCAAAAGCATAAATTCTGCGGCGCTCAGCCTTCTTCACAGTCCAACTGTCACATCCATACATGATTACTGGAAAAACCATAGCCTTGACTAGACGGACCTTGGTTGGCAAGCAATGTCTCTGGTTTTGAATATGCTCTCTAGGTTGGTCATAACTTTGCCTCTATGGGCTCCACTCATGATCATAATTACCATGTGTACAAAATTCTGCGGCGCTCAGCCTTCTTCACAGTCCAACTGTCACATCCATACATGATTACTGGAAAAACCATAGCCTTGACTAGACGGACCTTGGTTGGCAAAGCAATGTCTCTGGTTTTGAATATGCTCTCTAGGTTGGTCATAACTTTGCCTCTATGGGCTCCACTCATGATCATAATTACCATGTGTACACATGTGCTTATGTATGGACCACTTTGCAGATTTTCTGTTGTCTCCAGCATACTTGTTTTGGATCCCAGATCCACCCTTACGCTATGCCAGGTCTCACTTTTCTCATCTGAATAGTAGAGAGAATAATACTTGCCACCTGGGGTTGAAGGGGAGTGGTGTGCAATTTTTGTTGTTGTTGTTCTAGTCCTCAGTTGTGTCCCACCCTTTGTGACCCCATGGACTGCAGTATGCCAGGATTCCTGTCCTTCATCATCTCCCAGAGACTGCTCAAACTCATGTCCATTGAGTCAGTGATACCATCCAACCATCTTGTCCTCTGTCATCCCCTTCTCTTTCTGACTTCAATCTTTTCCAGCATCATGGTCTTTCCTAAGGAGTTAACTCTTTGCATCAGTTCGCAAAAGCATTGGAGCTTCAGCTCAGCATTAGTCCTTCCAATGAATATTCAGGATTGATTTCCTTTAGGATTGACTGGTTTGATCCCCTTGCAGTCCAAGGGACTCTCAAGAGTCTTCTCCAACACTACAGTTCAAAAGCATCAATTCTTTGGTGTTCAACATTATTTATGGTCCAGCTCTCACATCCGTACATGACTACTGGAAAAAAAACACATCGTTTTGACTATATGGATCTTGTCGGCAAAGTAATCTCTCTGCTTTCTAATACTCTGCCTAAGTTGGTCTTAGCTTTTCTTCCAAGGAGTAAATGTCTTTGACTTCATGGCTGCAGTCACCATCTGTAGTGATTGTGGAGCCCAAGAAAATAAAGTCTCTTCATCCAGTCCAGTATTTTGCATGATGTACTCTGTATATAAGTTAAATAAGTGGGGTGCAATATACAGCCTTGATGTACTCCTTTCTTGATTTGGAACCAGTCTGTTGTTCCATGTCTAGTTCTAATTGTTGCTTCTTGACCTGCATATAGGTTTTGCAGGAGGTAGGTAAGGTGGTCTGGTATTCTCATTTCTTTAATTCAGTTCAGTTCAGTTCAGTTCAGTCACTCAATCGTGTCCGACTCTTTGCGACCCCATGAATTGCAGCACGCCAGGCCTCCCTGTCCATCACCAACTCCCAGAGTNGACATAACTGAGCGACTGAACTGTGGCACTTTTCATCTGGAGATATGAAAGTTCTGTCTTTCCCTTTCGACTTCTCCTTGGGCTTCAGAATTCCTTAAAGACAAGGATGGGAACTTTTTTGGGATTGTATTTTCACACAGGGTTTGGCATATGGTAGATAGGCAAGAAATATTTCTTGTATAGACGTATTGAAGTATTTCTGGTCTGCATTCAACATCTCTTTTTATACCTCTACTAACAGTGATGCCCAACAGGTGCAGGGAGCTGACTCCAGCCTCAAGAAGCAGAAGTCAATTGTCCTAACTTCTTTGTTGGGTCCACTCCCTTGGCAACAGTAAACAATGTCTAGCTCCACTGGCTTGCTTTTCCAGTCTCTCTTTTCTACTCATCTCTCTTCTGTGTTTCCCCATAAGTGAGAATAGCAACAAAACCTCTAATGCACACCGTATGAAAAGGCTTGCCTTCACGTTAAGTCACTTCAGTCATGACCGACTCTTTGCGACCCTACCATAGCCCGCCAGGATCCTCCGTCCATGGGGTTTTCTAGGCAAGAATACTGGAGCAAGTTGCCATGCCCTCCTCTAAGGGATCTTCCCAACCCAGGGATCAAACCCGCATTTGTTACATCTCCTGTTTTGGCAGTATGTTCTTTATCACTTGCACCACCTGGAAAGCCCTATGGAAAGGCTTATCTGCTAAAAAATGTTTTTGTAGAAATGCAATTGAGCTATACTTTATATACTCTTGTAGACCATTCTGCAATGCCTAGCACAGTCCTTGGCTCAAAAAATATTTCATCAGTATGGCAGAAGTCAAAATATTGTAAAGCAACTATCCTTCAACTAAAAATAAATAAATGTAAAAATATTTCATCAGTTAATACATGGTTTTATCAATGCTATAAAACACCAGAGAACTTTAGCTATTTACAATAGCAAAAATGATTCATTATTAGGATATCATTTTCGTGAGATACATGAATAGAGTTAGAAGATTAAGAGACTAAAAACTCTGTGCCTGCCTATTATTGCCTCCATAAGCTACTGGGAGACTTGGCACATGCTATTGTGGTTAGTAAACTAATTTCACAAACTCAGTTAAGATAGACTCAATTCAACCTCTGAGAAAGTAACACCAGTTTTGAATGATGGCATCAAAGTGGCCAGAGGCGAATTGTACTGTACACAGAACTGCAGGCAGCCCTCACATGCCTCTTCTGGCTAGATCTCCAGCCTCCGGGCATTTCAACTCAGTGACCACCAAAGGTTGTCACAAGTTTAGACATCTGTGGAATAAGAGAGACTTTAGAGACCAAGTTTTTCCAGCCCAGAGACCATACATTCTCAGGAATATACTAAAGGGACAATGAGAGAGCCAGAGTCATTTTTGTATGCTTACCAAGAGCCTATGACAAAACTCTCTTTAAAAGTCTGATTTATGTACGGGTGAATCTATTTGCAGGACAGGAATAGAGACACAGATGTAGAGAATGGACGTGTGGGGTGGGGATGGAAGGAAGGAATGAATTGGAGGGGGAATGAATTGGGGAGATTGGGATTGACATATATACATAGCTATGTGTAAAATAGAAAACTGGTGGGAATCTGCTGTATAGCAAAGGGAGCTCAGCTTGGTGCTCTGTGATAGCCTAGATGGGTGGGATGAGGAGGAAGGGAGGTCCAAGAGGGAGGGGATATATGTACACATACAGCTGATTCACTTCATTGTACAGCAGTAATTAACACAACATTGTAAAGCAACTATACCCCCAATTTTTTTTTAAGTCTGATTTATGTTTTCATTAAGCTTTTGTCAATTCTGTGTTATCAAGCTCTCTCTTGCTGATTAAAGTCTCTGATTAATTACATATGGAGAAATAAATTCTTTAAAACTTGGAGGTTAGGGGAAAGGGAGATCAAATGTTTCAAAACAACGTTCATGCAGATAAAAACAATACAAGAGGCCCGTGGTGGTGCAGAGTTTGTAAACTACTGACCTCACCAGCGCTCTCCTTTTCCCACCCGGGAAAGGAAATTTGCCTGGGTCACGCAGCAGGCTAGAGGCAGAGTGTCTCTCTTTCCTGGGCCAGTGTCTTTTGGGCTCCCACACTATAGCAGTCTCAGTTCTTTGCCCTGAATCTGTCTCTGCTTCCTGACTTTCCTGACATCACTGGCTGTTGCAGAGAGGCAGGAGCGCACTGCACCCAGAGGAAAGGAGACCAGGAAGTGCCCCAAGAGAGAAAAAAGCTGGAGACTAGCGACACCCACTGCTCAGACCATGATGAGACATGCGAGTGTTCTGGGCAAGGACCTCAGTACAGGAGCTCAAGGAAGGGGACAGTGAGGAAGACTGATGGAGGTGGCTGAAGGGAAGTACACAGTTCAAGAAGAAAAGATAAAACGGCTCTGTTTCCTGGAGGCCAGGCTTCTTTATTAAAGGGACATTGAGGATGTGAGACATTTACTCCACCAGCTCCTAATGGTTAATCAGTGGCCCTGTGTGGTGAGATGAGTAAGCACATTGTTTGGTAGAGACCCAGGAAAGACAAAGGGAAATGAAAGCAAAGATGCAGAGTGACCACTGATTATGTAGGGGACACACTTGCCTCTTGAGACTTCCCTGATCTCCTCTCCCACAGTCCCTATTGCCTGCCTCCAGAGCTCACTTAGTAATAATACACACTTAGAGTCTGTTCTAGCAACTCACTCAAGCCTCGTAACAACCCTACAAGTAGGTACTATTATGTCCCCATTTTATCAGTGAAAAAATGGAAACAGAGAGAGGTTAAAAAATTTTCCCAAGTCTCACAACTAGTAAGGAGCACAGCTGGGATTCAAATCCAAGCAGTCTGACCCAAAGTCTGCACCATCAAGTGAAAGTGAAAGTCGCTCAGTCGTGTCCGACTCTTTGCAACCCCTTGGACTGGGGCCTGCCAGGCTCCTCTGTCCATGGAATTCTCCAGGAGTGGGTAGGCATTCACTTCTCCAGGGGATCATCCCAACCCAGGGATCGAACCCAGATCTCCCGCACTGCAGGCAGATTCTTCGTCATCAGCCTGACTTGCTATGTAATTAACATCTCCTATTGAAATGTTGCTTTTCCCTGTCAGTCTCTGACTGTGAATTCCTGAAGGTCAGGGACTTGATTTTACTCATTATTGTATCCACTTGACTTAGCCAAGTGCCTGATATATGGTATATTCTCAACAAATGTTTGTTAAATGAACCAAAATGCCCCTCTTTGTCTCCAAATCCTCCAGATTTCTAAAATTCCAGTAGGTCCCCTAGCTGGCATAGATTTTATTCCACCATCTCCACCCCAGTCCCACTCTCCCAACAGGCATGTTCTCATGAGACCTGCCTCCTACTTAGACAGTTTTTCTTTCCTTTCCCCTCATACTCTGATATTCTATAGGGCCTCTCATTTGACAAGATCCTATTTTTAGCCATCAGAAATATGAATTTATGCTAATATTAATAGATTATCATTTATTGTCTCTGTTAGTGGGATTTCCTAACCCAAATGGAAAAACACAAATTCATTCATTCAGACAATTCAACAATTCTTTAGTCTGATTCATGGAAGGTTAGGGCAAGGCAGGATTTTGAAAGTCATCATGTTCAATCTCTTCATCCTACAAAGGATGAATCTGAGTCCTGGAGAGGGAAGTGACGGGTCCTTGATGATACTGCCAGTTAGGAGCACAGTCAGCTCTCTTAGGCCTTTGTTGATGGATAGGAAATGGTCCTTCCCTTCAAGAAGTCTGTGATGGAAGAATTGCTGCAGGTGCTAGTAGGGGTGGTGTTGGAGTAGACAGACCTTCTGAAATCATTCCGTATAGGTGGTCACCTACGTGACTGTCCCCTGCTTTGGGCATCTAACTGTGGTTCCTAGCAATCTGGGCCGGAGGTGGGGAGCCTGCAAAAGTAAGGAGGCTGTGATAACAACCAGAAGCCAAATATTGGAAGGACCTCACTTTAATGTGTGCTTATAGTTTCAGTACAAGTAGCACCAATTTTCTGCAAATTCATTTTAAGATCTTTGGATTGACAGAACAGATCAAGAAGGCATTTTTGTTGTTGTTGTTTCAAGCCTTAGATTTGGGGAAACATTTCAGTTCAGGACAATTTCATTAGTCTTCGCTGTTGACTGCCTGTAAAACGCTGTTTTCCTTCATGGCTTCATTCCCATCTATTCATTTATACACTATTCCTGACTGATCTCATCCATTCTCGTGGCTTCTAACCTGACTCTCAAATTCTTATCAACCTGGCAGTTCTCTCCCCTGAGCCCCAGTTGCTGTATTGAATGCCTTTTGGACATCTTTATCTGGGTGGCCACAGTCTATAGACTCTATAACTTTTAGGAAGGTTTTGTCAATCCTTTTCTCCCTGGCCTACCCTATACCTACTACTCCAGACTATCAATATCATGTGACAGACTCTCATAGCACTCTTTATCAACAGTTTATTATTACTGATAATAGTTGTGATGGTTGTATTTCAACTTGACTGAGCTCTGATGTGCCCAGGCATTTGGTCAAACATTCTGGGTGTTTCTATGAGGATGCTTTGCGATGGGATTAACATTTAATCAGTAGACTGAGAAAAGCAGATTGCCATCTGTAATGTAAGTGGGCTTCATGCAATCAGTTGAAGTTCTGAATAGACAAAGGCTGCCCTCCCTCAAGTAGGGGAGAATTCTCCTGTTTGATGGCCTTTAAGCTGGGACATCACTTTTCCTGGTTCCACAGCAGCCTGCTGGCTTTGGGACTTGAACTGGGACATCAAAGCTATAATTTTGGGACTTGTCATCATCCATGGTCTTCTGAACCAATTCCTTATAATAAATCTCATATGTTCTATTGATTCTGTTTCTCTGGATAATCCTGACTAACACAATGTGCTAAGTCACTTCAGTCATGTCTTATTCTTTGCAACTCTATGGACTGTAGGCTCCTCTGTCTATTCTATTCAAATTCTATTCATTTGCCAGGAATTCTCCAGGCAAAAATACTGGAGTGGGTTGCCATTTCCTACTCCAGGGAATCTTCCCAACCTGGGGATCAAACCTGTGTCTCTTATGTCACCTGCATTGTCAGACAGGCTTTTTACAACTTGCCCCACCTGGGAGTAAGCTGACTAATAAAAAAGTAATAGCTATTTATTGCCTTTTTTACTATACTTTATTTGGGGGGCTCCAAAATCACTGCAGATGGTGATTGCAGCCATGAAATTAAAAGATGCTTACTTCTTGGAAGGAAATTTATGACCAACCTAGACAGCGTATTAAAAAGCAGAGATATTACCTTGCCAACAAAAGTTCATCTAGTCGAGGCTATGGTTTTTCCAGTGGTCATGTGTGGATGTTAGAGTTGGACTGTGAAGAAAGCTGAGGGCTGAAGAATTGATGCTTTTGAACTGTGGTGTTGGAGAAGACTCTTGAGAGTCCCTTGGACTGCAAGGAGATCCAACCAGTCCATCCTAAAGGAGATCAGTCCAGGGTGTTCATTGGAAGGACTGATGCAGCTATTTATTGCCTTTTTTACTATACTTTATTTGGGGGGCTCCAAAATCACTGCAGATGGTGATTGCAGCCATGAAATTAAAAGATGCTTACTTCTTGGAAGGAAATTTATGACCAACCTAGACAGCGTATTAAAAAGCAGAGATATTACCTTGCCAACAAAAGTTCATCTAGTCGAGGCTATGGTTTTTCCAGTGGTCATGTGTGGATGTTAGAGTTGGACTGTGAAGAAAGCTGAGGGCTGAAGAATTGATGCTTTTGAACTGTGGTGTTGGAGAAGACTCTTGAGAGTCCCTTGGACTGCAAGGAGATCCAACCAGTCCATCCTAAAGGAGATCAGTCCAGGGTGTTCATTGGAAGGACTGATGCTAAAGCTGAAACTCCAGTACTTTGGCCACCTGATGTGAAGAGCTGACTCATTGGAAAAGACCCTGATGCTGGGAGGGATTGGGGGCAGGAGGAGGAGGGGACAACTAAGATGGCTGGATGGCATCACGGACTCAATGCACACGAGTTTGAGTAAACTCAAGGAGTTGGTGATGGACAGGGAGGCCTGGCATGCTGCAATTCATGGGGTTGCAAAGAGTCGGACACGACTGAGTGACTGAACTGAACTGAACTGAACTATGTGCTATAAGGGAAACACATTACTGCACTTAACTTCTTTACAACTCTACATGGTAGGTATTATCTCTATTTTATAGATGAGGTATCAGGTTTAGCATAGGGTAGTGATGTGTCCAATGTACTCTCATTCCAAGATCCAGATTTCTGGTCACCTGTGTGTCTCTCTCACTGAATTGGATATATTCCTATATCCCAAAAATATATTCCTATATTTTCTTTCCTCTCTCAGGATCACTCAGATTCATCAAATCCAAAAAAAGAATTATTTTACCTTTTCCTCAAAATTGCTTAGTTAAGGAAAGGGGTGGAGAGCACTAAAGGCCCTAAATTTTGGATATGCTATAAAGTGCTACCATGGAACTCTAAAGAAAGTGATGGAAACTTCTCACCACCAACATTTGCAGCACAATGCCTCATGCCTTCCCACCCTGTGAATGTCTTCCTTGCCAACAGTTTCAAGTCTATCGGTAAACTAACTTTAAAAATTTAACCCCGAGAACACACTACAGTTTTATGATGAAAGTCAGTGGAAAATAGAACTTTATTCATTTATTTATTCATCCATTCATATCTATTGAGTCTCTACTATTTTTCAACTTCTGGGCTAAGCATTGAGATTGACAAATATTTCCAAATTATAGACACAGGTAGATCTGTTTTACTTATTTTTTTCATGATAAACCAGTGAATTTTAATGTAAGACATTGTATAAAGTTTATTGATGTGATTTTGGATACCATATTGCAACTACTTTTTAAGAAACTGCTCCTTGCTGAGTTTGTTATGATATCAAAGAAGAATATTCACATTTATATGCAAAAGTTATTAAAATACATCTCCACAGGTAGATCTCTTTTAATGAGAAGTATATGTTCTTACTGGGGTTTCCCAGGTGGCTCAGCAGTAAAGAATCTGCCTACAATGCAGGAGACTGGAGACACAGGCTTAATCCCTGGGTTGGGAAGATGCCTTGGAGGAGGGCATGGCAACCCATCCAGTATTCTTGCCTGGAGAATCCCATGGACAGAGGAGCCGTCAGGCTACAGTACATAGGGTCGCAAAGAGTCAGACACAACTGAAGTGACTGAGCATGCACACACACGTGTATATTCCTTTTCAGAAACAGAAATGATACACAATGTGTTTCACAAAAATAAGCTGTTTTTTAGAAAATTTGAAGACATTGAAGGTTTTTGAGTAGTATATGAAGTCTGACAGCATTCTGAAGAATGAATTAGATGCAAAAAAGAGTGAAAGATTAATAGTTTGGACATAAATTAAGGAGTAATTGCAGTAAGTTGGAGAATGTTGTAACTAGGTATGAGTTTAAAATGTACTAGACTCAGGTACTGAAAGCAGAAATGGAAAGGGAGTGGGGTGGGTGAAAATGTATTGCAAAGGAAGAACTGACAAGATGTGGGAACTAGCAGATGTTAAGGGAAGGAAGAAAAAGTGGCTCTAGGGATTTGAGTGTGAGTGAGTGGAAGAATGAAACTTTGGAAGAAGGAAGTGGTTTGGAGGCTCAAGCCCTGTTTCAGATACACTGAGTGGGAATGTGGTGCCTCTGGGAGACGCCCCTAGTGGGAAGTTGGTGAAGCGAAATATAGGATTGCCTAACCCATGTCTTCCATGGGTTCCAAATAGAAAAAGGAGTATGTCAAGGCTGTATATTGTCACCCTGATTATTTAACTTATATGCAGAGTACATCATGAGAAATGCTGGGCTAGAGGAATCACAAGCTGGAATCAAGATTGCCAGGAGAAATAGCAATAACCTCAGATATGCAGATGACACCACTCTTATGGCAGAAAGTGAAGAACTAAAGAGCCTCTTGATGAAAGTGAAAGAGAAGAGTGAAAAAGTTGGCTTAAAGCTCAACATTCAGAAAACTAAAGTCATGGCATCCGGTCCCATCACTTCATGATAAATAGATGGGGAAACAGTGGAAACAGTGGCTGACTATTTTTCTGGGCTCCAAAATCACTGCAGATGGTGATTGCAGCCATGAAATTAAAAAACGTTTACTCCTTGGAAGGAAGATTATGTCCAACCTAGCAGCATATTAAAAAGCAGAGACATTACTTTGCCAACAAAGGTCCATCTGGTCAAGGCTATGGTTTTTCCTGTGGTCATGTATGGATGTGAGAGTTGGACTATAAAGAAAGCTGAGCGCCAAAGAACTGATGCTTTTGAGCTGTGGTGTTGGAGAAGACTCTTGAGAGTCCCTTGAATTGCCAGGAGATCTAACCAGTCCATCCTAAAGGAGATCAGTCTTGGGTGTTCATTGGAAGGACTGATGTTGAAGCTGAAACTCCAATACTTTGGCCACCTGATGTGAAGAGCTGACTCATTGGCAAAGACCCTGATGCTGGGAAAGATTGAGGGCAGGAGGAGAAGGGGACGACAGAGGATGAGATGGTTGGATGGCATCACTGACCCAATGGATATGGGTTTGGGTGGACTCCGGGAGTTGGTGATAGACAGGGAGGCCTGGCGTGGTGCAGTTCATGGGGTTGCAAAGAATCGAACACAACTGAGTGACTGAACTGAACTGAGCTTAACTCATGTCTTCTGATTCCATGCAAATACTGCTTTAGTTGATTCATGAGAATGCTATACAATCACTTAAAGTGATGTACTTGAAAAAATATTTGTTCATTAACATGAAATGAAGTCTGCATATTAATTGAAAAAAAGTGAATAGAAAAATCTGAAAGGACTTACCCCAAATGTTAACAGTGGTTACTTCTGGGTGATAGAATTATGGTGATTTTCCCCTCTTCTTTATGAATGGCATTTTTAAACCTTTGGCAAAATTGTGTTATCTTGCCCTCATCTGAGACCAGTCCCAGATCAATGACTAAATGAGACCTGCTGTTTCCTTCAGTCAGGGTAGCTCACAGTCTCCTGTGCTAGTGTCTGGGAGCTTCCCACAACTCTCCTCCCACACTGCTCACAGGACAAAACCATAGTGGCCGCAGCTCAGCCATCCTTGGCAGTCTTAGTGCCCTCTCTGGTGGCAGAGCTCCCCACATGTAATGTGTGCCTGGGACATCATGGGGGCTGTTGGAAGGAAAGTCCATCCTAGGAGGCAGCTTTCTCTTTGAAGAAATCAGGCTCAGAATCCACGTGGAAGGAAGTGGTGCAGGGAGCTTTGACCCTGTCAGAACACAGAAAGCTCAGAGACAGTTTCTCCTGAATAAGCCACAAGGCCTGTCAGTAGCCTTACGTGGCCCTGCCCAAGCTCTCCTCTCTGTCCATCACCCAAGAACTGTGTGTGTGGAAACCTTTCCCCAGGCCTTCCAGGTGCAATAACATGAGCATGGGATTGGCACCAAGGCAGGAGAATTTGCATTCTCGCTCCACGACTTCCTAATCAAATGCGTGCCAAGCGTTGTCACTCTGTGTATTAACTCATTGAATCCTTATACCAACTGTAAGAAGCTGGTGACAATTACAGTTTCTCCCAGCCCCAGAGAACTGCAGAGTTCTCCACTCACTCTGACCTCTCTGATTGCTACCCTACAATGTTCCTGCACCTCCGCTAAGCTCTGGCCACAACCATCTCTATCTTCTCGCTCCTGTTTGCTTCTCATCCCTCTGCGGTCCTCTTTACTCCAATTGCATCAGTGGAGTCCCTCAGTAATCTTCAGGCTGCCAACTCCTATGTATATTTTCCCTCATTTTGTATCACCTCTTTGTGCATTTGATTATGTTGACCAGTATCTCTTATTTAGCTTCCAAGATACTCTCTCCCACCCTCAGCCCTATTTTCACCTGTTGTCTTTCAAAATCTCATTCTGATGCAACCTCAGATTCCTGCCTACCTTCTGTTGAGCCAAGGATACTGTTCTACCTCTGGGCCTTGCTCGTGTCCTCTTTGTTATACTTAGCACATTAGATTATCCTTTGTTTACCTGCATCCCCTATAGGCCATCCCTTGAGGGCAGAAATCATACTCCATTTCTCTATTCTAAATATTTAATACATAAAAGTTCAGTTCAATCGCTCAGTCATGTCCAACTCCTTTGCAACCCATGGACTGCAGCATGCCAGGCTTCCCTGTCTATCACCAGCTCCCAGAGCTTGCTCAAACTCAGTCCATTGAGTCAGTGATGCTATCCAACCATCTCATCCTCTGTTGTCCCCTTCTCCTACCTGCAATCTTTCCCAGCATCAGAGTCTTTTCAAATGAGTCAGTTCTTCGCATCAGGTGGCCAAAGTATTGGAGTTTCAGCTTCACTATCAGTCATTCCAATGAATAGTCAGGACTGATTTCCTTTAGGATGGACTGGTTGGATCTCCTGGCAATTCAAGGGACTCTTAAGAGTCTTCTCCAATACCACAGTTCAAAAGCAACAATTCTTCAGTGCTCAGCTTTCTTTATAGTCCAACTCTCATCCTTACATGACTACTGGAAAAACCATAGCTTTGACTAGATGAACATTTTTTGGCAAAGTAATGTCTCTGCTTTTTAATACACTGTCTAGACTGGTCATAGCTTTTCTTCCAAGGAGTAAGCATCTTTTAATTTCATGGCTGCAGTCACCATCTGCAGTGATTTTGGAGCCCCCAAAATAAAGTCTCTCATTGTTTCCCCATCTAGTTGCCATGAAGTGATGGGACTGGATGCCATGATCTTTGTTTTTTGAATGTTGAGTTTAAAGCCAACTTTTTCACTCCCCTGTTTCACTTTCATCAAGAGGCTCTTTAGTTCTTCTTCACTTTCTGCAATAAGGGTTATGTCATCTGCATGTCTGAGGTTATTGCTATTTCTCCTGGCAATCTTGATTCCAGCTTGTGCTTCATCCAGCCTGGCATTTCGCATGATGTACTCTGGATAGAAGTTAAATGAGCACGGTGACAATGTACAGCCTTGATGTACTCCTTTCCCAATTTGGAACCAGTCCATGTTCATGTTCAATTGTTCCTGTTCAGTTGTAACTGTTGCTTCTTGACCTGCATACAGGTTTCTCAGGAGGCAAGTAAGGTGGTCTGGTACTCCCATTTCTTGAAGAATTTTCCAGTTTGTTGTAATCCACACAGTCAAAGGCTTTGGCATAGTCAATAAAACAGATGTAGATGTTTTATTGGAACTCTCTTGCTTTTCAATGATCCAATGATGTTGGCAATTTGATCTCTAGTTCCTCTGCCTTTTCTAAATCCAGCTTGAACATCTGGAAGTTCACGGTTCATGTATTGCTGAAGCCTGGCTTGGAGAATTTTGAGCATTACTTTGCTAGCATGTGAGATGAGTGCAATTGTGCAGTAGTTTGAGCATTCTTTGGCATTGCCTTTATTTGGGATGGGCTTCCCTGATAGCTCAGTTGGTAAAAAATCTGCCTGGAATGCAGGAGACCCCAGTTCGATTCCTGGGTCGGGAAGATCCACTGGAGAAGGGATAGGCTACCCACTAGAGTATTCTTGGGCTTCCCTTGTGGCTCAGCTGGTAAAGAATCCACCTACAGTGAGGGACACCTGGGTTAGATCTCTGAGTTGGGAAGACCCTCTGGAGAAGGGAAAGGTTACCCACTCCAGTATTCTGTCCTAGAGAATTCCACGGACTATACAGTCCATGGGGTCACAAAGAGATGGACATGAGTGACTTTCACTTTTCTTTGGGATTGGAATGAAAACTTATCTTTTCTGGTCCTGTTGCCACTGCTGGGTTTTCCAAATTTGCTGGCATGTTGAGTGCAGCACTTTAAGAGCATCATCTTTTAGGATTTGAAATAGCTCAACTGGAATTCCATCACCTCCACTAGCTTTGCTCATAGTGATGCTTCCTAATGCCCACTTGACTTCGAATTCCAGGATGTTTGGCTCTAGGTGAGTGATCACACCATCGTGGTTATCTGGGTCATTCCCTAGGTTGGAAAGATCCCCTGTAGAAGGGGGAAAGAAATACATAATAGGTCCTCGTCAATAAATTGCTTATTAAATAAATTAATAACTGAGTAAACTGATGAGGACCATCAGGCATGCAAATAGCTCATTTAATACATTTGCTAAGGACAGATGAAAGGTAGTTGGAAAACATGACCAAATGGTAGAGAAATGTGGTTTTGTGTGTGTGTTCATTTTATTTAAGGAGTGGCTAAGACCTGAGACAAAGTGGTCCCTGAAGAGAGAAGAGGTTTTTACATACGGAAGAGCATAGGGCTTCTTGGGTGGCTCAGTGGTAAAGAATCTGCTTGCAATGTAGGAGACACAGGAGGTGCAGGTTCGAAAGAAATGGCAACCCACTCCAGCATTCTTGCCTCAGAAAACCTGTGGACAGAGGAGTCTGGAGGTCTGTAGTCCATGGGATCACAAAGAGTTGAACACGACTGAGTACACGTGCACGGTTCACTTCATAATTCGCACAGTTAGGTCTGCATGAGGTGGAGAGCCCGTGTAAAGGAAGTAGGAAGGAATGGGTGTGGGGAAATACCTGAACCAGAGCCTGTGAGGAAAGTCAGGATGGGCCCCAAAGCACAGGTGGAGGGATTAGCCACGGACAGAGGAGGAGCCAGGGCCATCCCCTCACCAGCTCGGCCCTGCCCTTCTCAGCAGCTTGTTAGCACCCCCCTCAGCTGTGGCTCCCCCAACCCCAGCTGCCCGCACCACCAAGACCCGGCAGGCAGGACACAGGTGCTGCTCCTCCACCTGGTCACTCCCGAGCTCTGGTGGCATGGCCACCATCAGATGCTAAGAACTCCTCTCCTCAACCGCCGAACAGGGCCTTCTTTCTGTTACAGTCACCCTAACCCCAGAATACTTTTCTTTAACTTCCTCCTTCTATTTATTAACATTCCCTCCTTAGCTCTTAGGCCTGATAGTCAGAAGACATTGTAGGGGACACTCTATTTCCATTATATATACTGAGCATGAAATGGTCAAAGAAAAACTTAGTGAGTGTCTGTGTGCGTGTGCGTGTGTGTGAGAGAGGGAGGGTGGGAGGGAGGGCAATGAGGGTATTGGAGGAGGTGTTCCAGTGGCTTTGTTTTTAGCTCAGATCTCAATCAGGAAGTCATTCACTCTGGCACTAAATAGATGGGTCAGAAGACAAAGATGGGCCACTGAGTGCTCAAAGAAGTGTAAGGAGCCAGCTGGAGCTGGAGCTTCTTGCAATTTAAGAGTGAGAAGCTGCTCTAGAATAATAATCAGGGTGGGCAGACAGGATTTACAGAGTTTTATATGAATTAGTCATTTGACAAATATTCTGAGTGCTTACTATATGCCTGGCACTGTGCTAGCCACTTAGAAGTATGCTGCTGCTGCTAAGTCACTTCAGTCGTGTCTGACTCTGTGCGACCCCATAGACGGCAGCCCACCAGGCTCCCCCGTCCCTGGGATTCTCCAGGCAAGAACACTGGAGTGGGTTGCCATTTCCTTCTCCAATGCATGAAAGTGAAAGTGAAAGTGAAGTTGCTTAGCCGTGTCCGACCCTCAGCGACCCCACGGACTGCAGCCTACCAGGCTCCTCCGTCCATGGGATTTTCCAGGCAAGAGTACTGGAGTGGGCTGCCATTTCCTTTTCCAACTTAGAGGTGTAACATTCAACAAAAGAGATCAAAATTACTACCATCGAGAAATCTGCATCTAGTGTGACCCGTATGCTCAGTGCTGTCTGACTCTTTGTGATCCCATGACTGTAGGCCACCAGGCTCTGCCTGGGACTCTTCAGGCAAGAAGACTGGAGCAGCCATTCCTACTCCAGTGGGTCTTCCCAACCCAGAGATCAAACCCGAGACTCTTGCATCTCCTACACTGACAGGTGGGTTCTTTACCACTGCGCCACCTGGGAAACCACAGTCATCTACTGTGGGGAGACCAAAAACAAACATCTGAAATAGGCAAATGATACAGTATGTACAAAGGGATGAGTACTATGGAAAACAATAGACTTCAACATGGACCCCAGTGATCCCACCTCATGGAAACACATCTAGTGTTTTCTCCCACACTGAATAGGTCTGCCCTGTGAGACTGATTGGATATGCAGAAGAGATGGCGAGTGACTTCCAAGGCTATCTTGGAAGCTCCTGCGTGGTTATCTCTGGGATTGCTTGTTCTGGGGGAAGTCAGTTGTCATATGGGAGAGGTCCATGTGGGAAGAAACTGGGACTTCCTACCAAGAGTCTCATTATAAAGGAGACACTTGAGCAGAGATTTGTAAAGAAGTCTGGGAAATAGGTGAGAAAAATCTGGGGTAGAGTATTGCAGGCAGAGGAAACAGCCAGCTGAAAGGTCTGAGGAGAAAGCATGCTTGAAGGATTTGAGAAACAGTAAGGACTGTGTGGCTGGAGTGGAGAGATGGGGAGAGAAGTTAGTGATAAGGTCAGAGAAGTAATGGGAGGAGGGACAGTGGCTGGTCCAGAGAAATGAAAAATGATTATTGGATTTAGCTCCATAGCAGTCATTGTTGACCTTGATAAAAGTTGCTTCAGTGAACTAATAGAGATGAACGCCTACTTGGTTGGGGTTTACAAGATAATGGGAGAACAGAATTGGAGGCAGCAACTCTTTCAAGGAGTTTTTCTATAGAGGGGAAAAGAGAAATAAAATGTAGCTGCAGAAGAAAGTGGAGTCAAGAGAAGATATATTTTTTAGATGGGAGAAATGACAGCATATGGGCATGCCAATGAGAAGGAACCAGTGACAAGAGATGATGGGGAGAAATGCTGGAGGGATATGCTTGAGTAGGTGAAAGGGGATCTGATTGAAGGCATGAGTGGAGGAGCTGGATTAAAGAGGAGATGGAAGTTTCATCTAAGGAAAGGTCAGGAAGACAGAGAATATGGAACAGTTACTGGAGGAGGGCAGATGTCACAGTAGGAGGCTGTGGTAGCTCTTGTTTGATTATTTCTCCTTGCTCACTGGAGGAAGTCAAAGATTTTCTCAGCCATACAATGACAAAAACTGTGTATAAAATGAGCCAGTATATAACAAAGACAGAATAAAAACCCCACCAGAAGAAAAACACACCTCGATATAGCCTGTTGTTTAGGAAAAAATGGCATGGAACATAGAAGAGAACTACAGAACTGAACTACCTAAGACTTCATAAAAAACCCAGGTAATTCAGCCAGACCTATGGACTTTTGAGTCTACTTCATAGTTTTCTACTTCAAACTACTTCTACTTCAAACTATAAATCCTTCATAGTTTTCATGTGCACTTATGTGTGAGTTTGCCATATGGCAAAATGTATAAAGTTTTAATTGAGAATGTAAGTTTTATCACTCTTAATTTTCACATCTTCATAAAGTCCTAAGGTAAAAAGATATTTTTAAGCTCTTGTTATAGAGATATATATATATAGAGAGAGAGATGAAAATTAAGAATATATATATATATATATAGATATCTATATCTATATACCAGGGTTTCTCTGGTAGCTTAGCTGGTAAAGAATCCACCTGCAATGCAGAAGACCCTGATTTGATTTCTGGGTCAGGAAGATCCCCTGGAGAAAGGATAGGCTGCCCACTCCAGTCTTCTTGGTCTTTCCTGGTGGCTCAGATGGTAAAGAATCTGCCTGCAATGCAGGAGACCTGGGTTCAATCTCCGGGTTGGGAAGATTCCTGAAGGAGGGCATGGTAACTCACTCCAGTATTCTTGCCTGGAGAATCCCAATGGCCAGAGGAGCCTGGTGGGCTACAGTCCACAGGGTTGCAGAGTCAGACATGACTGAGCGACTAAGCACAGCACAGCACATAGGCATCTGGATTGGCTGGATCTTACTTGGCTTTTGAAATTAGTATATGGTGTCCCAAGTTTTTGTCCTGAGTTTTTAGCAAGAGAGTATTCCATACTCTATATCATCATATAACATTATATTCAAAATCATCTCTCCATTCACCCAAACAGTATCTTGGATTGAATTGGTCCTCATCTGTCCCTTTCCTCCAGGTAAAATGTTTTAGTTTGGGACATTCAAAGGTATCCCTCTTACTGGCTGTAATTATTAAAATGAGGACCAACCATTATCTCTGACTTGTCCTGGTCCCCTCCCTCTTTAGGTTCATTAAGCCTGCATTCAAACAGAACTGGTGGCCAGCTACTCTAAGCGCTCAGACTTGCTTTGATATGCTTGAGCTCCCTAAATAGGCAAACGACTCAGCTCACCCGCCCTGGACCCTCCTACATCCCCTTTGTTCCATAAACTGAGGGGAGGATAATTCTTTTTTATTAAGACCCATCTAGGATAAGTTAAATAGCCTGCTGATTTCCCATGAACTACCATAGTTATTTTCAAGTCTCTTTAGATAGCACTGGGGGAGGTTGGTGGAAAAGGAACGGGGAGGGTGTTTGACTCATGTTTGAGAATTGTTCTACAATAAAGATATTAAAAAAAAAAAAAAAAGATTCCTTCTGTATGGACTTTCATTCAAACACAAAGCTTCTCTTTATTTGAGTAACAAAAAATCCTATTTATGCTTACAATTGTGCATTAACCAAAAGCCTCAAATTAAATTGCAAGAGAATTGAGAAAATAGGGCTATTACAATATTTGAGTTACTTACTGCAGTTGAGAAGGAAAAAAAAGACTGTTCTAGCTTCCTCCTACCTTTTATCCCTCTGCCTTTCCCCTCCCTCCCCAATTCCCCTCTCTTCCTCTGTCTGTCTGTCTTTCACGCTTTGTCACAGGAAATGACTTTAGAGGGGTCTTAGGGAACATGATCCTGCCCTGGCTTTAACTGGCTGCCTGTTGACCCTCAGACGGAATGTACAGTTTGTCCTCTATCCTGCTCTACTCCTGCTTTTCATATCATTCTAGTTGGAATCATTCATTCCACATGCATTGAGTTCTCTCCATGTCTAAAGACACTATGATCTATAATTTGAGGGAAGAACAGGCTTAAAGAATTGAATGATGTAGTCTCCTTCGAAGGACTTTTATCATTGAGATGTAATCATACATATATATTGTTGAATGATGCATATATATTGCTGTCGTTTGTCAATAACATCTGTCAATGGAATTCTCCAGGCAAGAATACTAGAGTGGGTTGCCATGCCCTGCTCCAGGGGATCTTCCCGACCCAGGGATCAAACCAGTGTCTCCTACATTGCCAGATGAGTTCTTTATCAGTAGCGCCAACTAGGAAGCCCGTTGTTCAGAATAGCACAGCTCAAATGATGGCGTAGAAGAAAACATCCTAATACAGCAGGTAATAGATCACACTCCAGATAACAGATCCATACAGCATGCTTAACATGTCTGCTGCAGCAGGCTTCCCCAGAGACAGTGAATGGATATTTGCCTACATCTACCTGACCAAATCGATCACTAAGAGGACACTCTCAGGACAAGAGTGGGTTTTCTCAAACACACTCAGACTTTACCACCCAAAAGGCAGAAGCTGCTGCCAGTCCCCAGCTGGTAGTTTAGCGAGCTCCATCAGGGTTAAAATCCATTTTCTACCTGGCAACCTATTACCCTTTTATGAATCCTTCATTGTGTCTATTTCTGATTCTGGTTCTAACTTTTTTTTTAAGGCAGCAAAAGATCTCACATGACAAACTTGAATATCTAAAAATGTGCAAACCTTTCAGTAAACTAAACCTTTAGTGTCATAAGCAATAGAGTGGTACTTGTAATATGTTGCTACTCAGGCTTTTAAAAAATGTGAACCTGATCATTTTAGTTTAAAGCTGTGACTCCATATGTATCCAGTTGAACACAAAAATAAGTAATCATTTTCTAACCTTCATAATATTTAGTGACTGACTAATGGATCAGTCTCTGAGTGAGTCTCTTTGAGTCACTCTGAGTCAGTTATCTTCATGACTACAATAACTATATTAGTTTTGTAGATCTGAGTCAGCCTTCTAGCTCAGACACTCCTGGAGTACTGATTAAATAGGCCCCTTGAAACTGAAGTTGTTCTTCAGTCACTAAATCATGTCCAACTCTTTGTGTCCCCATGAACAGCGGTCGAATATCAGGCTTCCTGTCCTTCACTATGTCCCAGAGTTTGCTCAAACTCACATCCACTGAGTCGGTGATGCTATCTAACCATCTCATCCTCTGCTGCCCCCTTCTACTTTTGCCTTCAGTCTTTCCCAGCCTCAGGGTCTTTTCCAATGAAACTGAAGAACACACCTCAATTTCATAACAAGCTCCCCAAGTGCAGCCGTGGTCTGAGAACCTTCCTGAGCCATCAGTCACATCCTCTGACATCTCTTTAGCAATAGCAGCTCTCAGGTCCAGGAAAAAAAACATTTTTCACTGAATAACAAGGACTCTCATCAGATGTGATTTGACTAGATAGTACTCTCACCCAAGAACATCCTTAGGTTTCTTTTCAGGTCTTAACCACTGGCTCTCCTTTATTGAGTTGCTACTACATGCCAAACTCTGTGAAAAGCTATTAGGTACATCATGTATAATCTTAAAGAATCTTAAAGAAATTCCTGTGAGGTGGAGCATCATTTTCCTGTTTTCACAGATAACAAGCAATTCTACATGCCTTGCCTAAGGGCGTGCAGAAGTAAGTGGTGAAACCAAGATCCAAAGGCAAATTTGCCTGGATCCAAAGCTTTTCCTTTTTCTTATTTCTGTTCTGGGTATTTCCTGCTGGCTTATCGGAGAATAAGTATTGGTGGTCACCTGTGTAAGCCAGTGTACCGTAATGAGAGACACCACACTGTAATTTGAACAAATGAAGTTTAGCATAAAGCGTTATTAACTACATCAGGGGATTGGAATAATGACAAATCATCTTGTAAAAGGTAAAGAAGAACTCTTACATCTCAATGATAAGAAGACAGACTATCCTTTTTTCTTTAATAGGCAAAAATTTGGATATGTCACCAAAGAACATATATGAATGCCTGATAAACACATGAGAAGATTCTCCACATTATTAGTTGTTAGGGAAATGCATGTTAAAACCACAGTAAGATGCCGCTTCATACCACTAGAATGTTTACAATCGAAGAAGACAATACCAAGTGTTGGCAAGGGTGTAGGGAAAGCGGAACTCACATATTGCTGGTGGGAATGCAAAATGGTCAGCTACCTTAGACAGCAGAGTGGTAGAGTTTCTTAAAAAGTGAAACAAGCTGATTCACTTTGCTGTACAGCAGAAACAAACACAACATTGTAAAACAACGTTTATTTTTTCTTTTAAAAAAATACAAAGTTTTTTAAAATGTGAAAACCCGTGTAGCGCAGTGATTCTGCTCTGAGGTATTTAATAAGAGAAAGGAAAACATAAGTCCACATAAAGGCATAAACATAACTATACAGAGCACCATTATTCATAATAGCCAAAGCCTTAAAACAAATGAAATGTCCATCAACAAATAATGAATAAATAAGTAAATGGGATCTAAGCATATAGTCTAGATAATAGTTTGTATTATCCAGCCATAAAAAGGAATGAAGTACTGAAATATACTCAATATCGATGAACTTTAAAACATGCTGAGTCAAAGGAGCAAGAGACAAAAGATCACGTATTACATGATTCCATTTTATATGAAAAGTCCAGAATAGACAAATCCATAGAGAGAAGTAGATTAATGGCTGGCTGGGGTAGAGAATGGCAATTGACAAAAAAATGGGTATGATGAATTTTTATGGGGTAATGGACATGTTGATAAAATTAGATTGTGATGATAGTTGTACAGTTCTATAAATATACTAAAAGTTATTGAATTTTTACACTTTGAGTAATATTTTTTCAAAAAATGTAAAGACAACTTCAAAGAATTCAAGAAAAGCAGATATAAGGAGCAGCCACTACCACAAGGGCTTGGAGAAGCCCCAGAAGAACACACCCCACACCATCAACTCCACACACCCAACACTCCTCCACTCACCTGCCTTGTCTCCAACGTCAGAGAAATGTGAAGCAATCAGACATGATCCAGCTTCCCACCTCTTTACCTGCAACTGCCTTTTCCTGTTTTCTCTAGACCCAAAGGGTGAAGGGTCCCTTTTCCCAATCTCAGCTGGCCACGTGCTCCTCATCCCTTCATGCATTGTCCTCCTAGGCTCTGCTCCACACTTAATCCCCTTTCTTTAAAGTCTGCCTCTCCTTCTCCACTGCCCTTTGCCACATATCAAAATGTGCACACCTCCTCCATCCAAAGAAAAAGAAAACTTCTCCAATTCTGTCACTTCTTCAGCTACTTCTTTATCTTCTTAACTTCTCAAAAGAATGGTTGGCAACATGTTTCTACTCTTCTCCCATTTGTGTGTCAGTCCACAGAAATAAGGCTTCTGCCACTTACTCTTTAATTATTATACTCTGAAAACAGAACAATGACCTCCTCCCAAGTTCCCAATCAAAAAGATTCTTTTTTCAGACTTCACTTGACTGCCCTCTCTGATTGCTCTCCTTGAAAAACTCTCTGCTCCCAGTGTCTCTCTTGGTACCTGCCACTGTGTTGACTCCCCTTCTACCTGATGCTCCCTAGTATTCTGACCTTGGCCACATTCTCTTCTCAGACCACAACTCTCTCCTCGGCCATCTCTTCGCTCTCACAGCTTCAACCACCTTAGGGCTTGTGGCTCTGCACACTCTCTCCAGACCAGGCCTCTCCACTGAGCCTGAGAGTCAGAGATCCATCTGCCTTCTGCATCTCTCCAATCTGCCCAAACCCACTTCTCCTCCAGGGCTCCCTGTGCCAGTAAATGTCACCACTATATACCTAGTTTATCAGCCAGAAACCATGAGGCCATCCTAGTCTTCTTTTGCTCCCTCATTCCCCATAATCAAATCACTAGTCTGTATTGCTTTTATTTTTTTAAAAAATTGATGTAGACCATTTTAAAAGTCTTTATTGATTTTGTTACAATATTGTTTTGTTTCATGTTTTGGTTTTTTGGCTGATAGGCATGTGGGATTTTACCTCCCCAAACAGGGATGGAACCACCTCTCTCTCCTGCATTGGAAAGGGAAATCATAACACTGGATTGTCAGGGAAGTCCCCTATATTGCTTTTACAATACAATTCAAAACTCTCTATAACTGATCCCTCCTGTCTATCCTCAATGCCCCTGCCTGGATGAGGAGCAATATCACTTGTCGTGTGCTTGTTTTTCTAAACCCAGACATGGAGTTATCATCACTTGGCACAGAAGCTTCCGCAGTGGCTCATCAGTAAAGAATCTGCCTGCAATTCAGGAGACACAGGAGATGCAGATTCAATTCCTGGGTCAGGAAGATCACCTGGAGGAGGAAATGGCTACCCACTCCTGTATTTTTGCCTGGGATATCCGATGGACAGAAGAGCCTGATGGACTGCAATCCAAAGGGTTGCAAAGAGTTGGACATGACTGAGCATGTAGGCACACACAAGAACTGCACAGAATTTATCACCTCTGAAGCACCACCTCTCAGTAATGCTGATGGGGAGATTATTGGAACCCTCTGTGCTGGGTCAGGGTTTGTCATAGAACAAGAATCTTAAACCCAGTCTAGAGGATCCAGGTAGGTCTGTGTCTCTGTTGAATAGTCAGTTGAATATGAAAATAAGTAACTTCACTGGGGCGGGGTAAAGCTGGCAGCGGGGGGCATGTAGACAGTGGAGAGGAAAGGACTGAGCTGAACTAAAAGACACCGTGCTCTGTCTGAAGGCAGCGATGCTCCGCTGCACCCATCAATTGCAATGTGGAAATGCACATCTCGAGTTGCCAAATAATCTAATTCTCCACCTCACCCCCTAAAAAGCTAGAAATTCCGATCTTTATATAAAAATCTTCCTTTTACAATGTTGGAGATGAATTCAAAATATTTTTTAAAGTATCAGGTAGTCAAGCAAAGCATAGCTATAGGACTGAGAGGATTTGTTCAACACTTCCACAGTTGAAGGTTTTTTTATCTGTGGAGGGGCATGGTAGAAACAATGTTCTGGGAAGATGTTTCTAGAAGCAGTGTGCGTGGTCTCGGCTATGAGGGGAAGGTGAAGGCAGGGAAAACTAGCAGCGAGCCTAGGTGTGGAGAGGAGAGGCCCTGGATGGGTGGATAGCAGTGCAGCCAGCATGTCGTGGAGGTCCCCCACACCACACACCAGCTGAAGAAGACACAACTGGAGATGAGGTCTTTGTGGCAAAATTCTCCAAAGGAGCCCAGCGCAGTCTGAGTCGCTGCCTCCACTCACCTACCGATACTAACCTGCGCTCCTCAGCCCCACCCGCATCCTCTTGAGGATCCTGAGGGACCCTGGTGCTGTCCATATGGCTCTGACAAGGAAGTCAGCCCGCTAGTTGCAGAACTGCCATTGTCTCACTCTGTTGCCTTATGCAAATGGCAGGCCTGCCGAGCCTGTTTCTCCATCTGGATCCCCAAAGGAAAGCCTCTGGACAATCTGACCTTCCTCTCGGAGATGGTAAAAGGAACCATGAGGAAGCATTTGCAAACCCCCCACACCCACCTGTTTGTCGAAGGAAGGAGAGCTTCTCTCTAAATTATTAAGGAGACCGATCTGAGCCCTTAGGGAGTCTTGGAAACTTCATTATTATGCGTGGTGTGTGGCTGTCTTTTGAATATTCTGCTTGCTTGGTTTCTAATTTCCTTTTCCTACACAAGTCTTTCTCCCTCATAAATCTTTGCATCTCAATGTGCTGTTCTTTCTTCCTTTGTGTTCTGAACTGGGAGTTCTCACAACCCCTCCATAGTTAACCTGATCCTCCAAACGTCAGGAGCTCTGAGCGGCCCTGGGTGAGATTAGGATGAGTCCTGGAGAGGAGAGAGTAGAGGAGGCGTTGAGGAGAGTGAAGTGGGCCAGGAACCCTCCCATTGCGCCTACCTCTCCCAGCTGGCCAAGGAAACACTCTCCAGACCGGTTCTCTAGAACAAACAAACCAAACACCACAAGCGTGCTGTGAATCTGACAGCAGGCTGATCACAGAAGCAGGACTTCCAATTTCCCTGGGGTAGCACCTCGCCCAGAATCAGCAGCAAGTGTACCCTAGTGGGAATCAGAGGCACCCTATGTGAGAGGCAAATCAAGTCCTCCCTGAAATGGGCACTCCTTGGCATATGATACAACAACAAACCCCCCAATTTGGTGTCTTTGTCACTAAAAGACAGAAAAGAAAGTGTCCTTTGGTATCAAGAGGAATCTCATGTCTGAGAAAATGAGTGCTGATCTAATTAGGCTACATTCTCTGGCAGAAGCAGTAGGCAGGGGAGGAACCAGTGGTGATCCCTGGGTGGGGTGACAGTGTGTGGCCCCTCTGCTGGCTCACTCTTGGGACCTGCCCCCAGCCCAGGGTTCCTAGCCAGAACCTGCTACCCCTTTGTTAGGGGAAGCACACTGACTGAAACCCAGCCAGGCACCAGAGTAACCATTTGCATGAGTTGTTTTACAACAGGAGATCCTGGTAAGGCACATGGAACTAATAAGCCACCAGTAACCAATAAGCCACCAGCAACCAGGGAATTCAGGAAAGGTCAAAAGGTGACACCACATGTCCAACCACCTCCCTGAATCCTTCTCGCTGGTGTCCATCTTGACTCAACAAGGCATACTCCACCAGGAAAGACTCTGAGTTAGAATGATTGGCTAAAGACAGCCCATCACCATAAAACTCAAGACTGCAAGCCACATGGCAGAGCGGTTCTCCTGGGTTCCCTTACCCTACTGCTCTCTGCCTGGGCACCCTTTCCCAATAAAATCTCTTGCTTTGTCAGCACATGTGTCTCCTGGACAATTCATTTCCAAGTGTTAGACAAGAGCCCACTTTTGGGCCCTGGAAGGTGTCCCCCTTTCTACAACCTTTGCCCTTGCTTTTGAAATGTGTTGAAGCAGGCACAGCTGTTTAAACTGTGGCATCCCTGTTTATCTTTGTGTTCTCAGTGCTTAATATCAATAGTTAAGTGCTTGAATGGAATTTAAATTGCTGTAAGCTTGTTCATTACAAAATAACAGAAAATTTTCAGAGGGATGATGGTTGGGGCTGCATTTCTACTGTTACCGAGTCCAAGTTCCCTCTGATCACCACGTGACAGGCCAATGAATCTGAGACATGAGGTGTTGAGGCAAGGAATACAACTTTATTCAGAAAGACTGTTGACCGAGAAGATGGCAGACCAAGATCTCAGGCTAACCATCTTGTCCATGTCTGGAAGCCAGGTTCTCTTACAGAGCCAGAGAGAGAGGCAAGGAGAAACTAAAGTCAAAAGGCAGAACAGAGGGAGAGGCAATGGGGAAGTAAAGTGAAAGGGTCTTCAGTCTTGCAAAACATCTCTCAGAAGGGCCAGTCTTCTGAAAGGGTGTGTTAATCTTTTCTGTTCACAGGTGGGCAGGGTCAGATGATCTCTCTGTGAGCTGAACAAAAGCACTTTGGTCTGGCAGAGTCAGGGTCCTTTGAGGCAAGACATTACATATGATCTCTTTGGAAGAAAAGCTATGAACAACCGAGACAGTGTATGAAAAAGCAGAGACATTACTTTGCCAACAAGGTCCATCTAGTCAAAGCTATGGTTTTTCCAGTAGTCACATATGGATGTGAGAGTTGGACTATAAAGAAAGCTGAGAGCTGAAGAATCGATGTTTTGGAGAAGACTCTTGAGAGTTCCTTGGACTGCAAGGAGATCAAACCAGTCAACCCTAAAGGAAATCAATCCTGACTATTCATGGAAGGTCTGATGCTGAAGCTGAAACTCCAGTACTTTGGCCACCTGATGCAAAGAACTGACTCACTGAAAAATAGCCTGATGCTGAGAAAGATTGAAAGCAGGAGAAGGTGAGATGTTTGGATAGCATCACCGACTCAATGGACATGAATTAGAGTAGACTCCAGGAGTTGCTGGACAGGGAAGCCTGGCATGCTGTAGTCCATGGGGTCTCAGAGTCAGACATGACTGAGCAACTGAACTGAACTGATTACGTGTGATTATAATAACAAAAGCAACGAAAAGCAAGTTAAAGAAGCAGTTTCCAACATGGAGTCAGAATTGCCTTCCTCTCTGCAAGAGTTGGTGTCTGGCTTAACTTTTTATGTCTGGAGGGTCAACATGGTATAATGGGAAAATCTTGGGTCTTGGAATTAGATACAACTAGATTTCAACAAAGACTAATAGAGTTTTGCCAAAAGAATGCACTGGTCACATAGCAAACACACTCTTCCAACAATACAAGAGAAGACTCTACACATGGACATCACCAGATGGTCAACACTGAAATCAGGTTGATTATATTCTTTGCAGCCAAAGATGGAGAAGCTCTATACAGTCAACAAAAACAAGACCTGGAGCTGACTGTGGCTCAGATCATGAAATCTTTAGTGCCAAATTCAGACTTAAATTGAAGAAAGTAGGGAAAACCACTAGACCATTCAGGTATGACTTAAATCAAATCCCTTCTGATTATACAGTGGAAGTGAGAAATAGAGTTAAGGGCCTAGATCTGATAGATAGAGTGCCTGATGAATTATGGAATGAGATTCGTGACATTGTACAGGAGACAGGGATCAAGACCATCCCCATGGCAAAGAAACGCAAAAAAGCAAAATGGCTGTCTGAGGAGGCCTTACAAATAGCTGTGAAAAGAAGAGGGGCGAAAAGCAAAGGAGAAAAGGAAAGATGTAAGCATCTGAATGCAGAGTTCCAAAGAATAGCAAGAAGAGATAAGAAAGCCTTCTTCAGCGATCAATGCAAAGAAATAGAGGAAAACAACAGAATGGGAAAGACTAGAGATCTCTTCAAGAAAATTAGAGATACCAAGGGAACATTTCATGCAAAGATGGGCTTGATAAAGGACAGAAATAGTCTGGACCTAACAATAGCAGAAGATATTAAGAAGAGATGGCAAGAATACATGGAAGAACTGTACAAAAAAGATCTTCATGACCCAGATAATCATGATGATGTGATGACTAATCTAGAGCCAGACATCTTGGAATGTGAAGTCAAGTGGGTCTTAGAAAGCATCACTACGAACAAAGCTAGTGGAGGTGATGGAATTCCAGTGGAGCTCCTTCAAATCCTGAAAGATGATGCTGTGAAAATGCTGCACTCAATACGCCAGCAAATTTGGAAAACTCAGCAGTGGCCACAGGACTGGAAAAGGTCAGTTTTCATTCNTGAAGTCAAGTGGGCCTTAGAAAGCATCACTACAAACAAAGCTAGTGGAGGTGATGGAATTCCAGTTGAACTGTTTCAAATGCTGAAAGATGATGCTATTAAAGTGCTGCACTCAATATGCCACCAAATTTGGAAAACTCAGTAGTGGCCACAGGACTGGAAAAGGCCAGTTTTCATTCCAATTCCAAAGAAAGGCAATGCCAAAGGATGCCCAAACTACCGCACAATTTCTTTAATTATTTTCCACATTTTGTTGTGATCCACACAGTCAAAGGCTTTAATGTAGTCAATGAAACCGAAGTAGACATTTTTCTGGAATTCTCTTTCTTCTTCTATGATTCGGTGGATGTTGGCAATTTAATCTCTGGTTCCTCTGTTTTTTCTAAATCCAGCTTGAACACCTGGAAGTTCTCAGTTCATGTACTATTGAAACCTAGCTTAGAGAATTTTGAGCGTTACTTTGCTAACATGTAAAATTAGTGCAATTGTGTGGTAGTTTGAGCATTCTTCGGCATTGCCTTTCTCTGGTATTGGAATGAAAACTGACCTTTTCCAGTTCTGTGGCCACTGCTGAGTTTTCCAAATTTTCTGGCATATTGAGTGCAACATTTTAACAGCATCATCTTTTAGGATTTGAAATAGCTCATCGGAAATTCCATTATCACCACTAGCTTTATTCCTAGTGATGCTTCCTAAGGCTCACATGGCTTCTCACTCCAATGTGTCTGGCTTTAGATGAGTGATCATACTATCATGGCTATCTGGGTCATGAAGATCTTTTTTGTATAGTTCTTCTGTGTATTCTTGCCACCTCTTAATATTTTCTGCTTCTGTTAGGTCCATATGGTTTCTGTTCTTTATTGTGCCCATCTTTGCAAGAAATATTCTCTTGGTATCTCTAATTTTCTTGAAGAGATATCTAGTCCTTCCCATTCTATTTTTTTCCTCTATTTCTTTGCATTGTTCACTTAGAAAAAGGTGTTTAATAAAACAATGTAAATAAATAATAAGTAGAATGTAACCCATACCAGGAGGATTTTTATTTTCCATTGTATTAAACACTTAGAATAAATTTTATCTATGGCAGGGAAGTTCAAAAGTATCATTTTATGTAAATTATGCTTTTCTTTTCCATCTGACTGGTATTCGGTGAATAGACTATGAGATTTGTAATAAAAAAATTTGTGACAAAAAATCTAGAGTTGGAGATGTCTTGCCTATGAGAAATATTAGGACCTAGACTTTGCTCAATCCATTCCCTTTTTGGTTCCACATCAGCATTCACCAGTAGCTCACCTGTGTGTTATTTAAAAGCAGAGGTATGGAGAAGGAAGTGGCAACCTACCCCAGTATTCTTGCCTGAGAAATTGCATGATCAGAGGAACTTGGTGGGCTACAATCCATGGGGTCACAAAGAGTTGGACATGACTTAGCAACTAAACAATAACCCATAGCAAGATGTATAACCCATGTTAGATGAACGTTACTGTTGCTTTTACTATTATCCTCCACTTTCTGAGAGTGCAGAAAGACCCTCCACTTATTTCCACCAATGTGGGGACATAGGCTCCACTCCTGTAGTGAGACAAAGGTGTGAGAGTCAGGATGCATCTTAGAGTCAAGGACAAGGACCAGCTGTGTAGAATAAAGGGTCTGAGGGGTGTTCACGGGTGGAAACAATTTACTCCAGGACATAATCACCCCACTTGGTGGTTGCCTTTTCTTCCAGAATCTTCCCTCTTTTAACACATGCCCACGATGGACTCTGCTCTTGAGATAGTCCTGGGCAGCTCTAGCCCACAGTAATTTTTCTCTGTCAATTTATACAGCCAGCCATGCCTTTTGGAGGCAGACCCTGCTCCCTGGAGGCAAGAACTGAGGCTGATATGCTGAGGGAGCATGAGCAGGGTAGAGCCACGGTGTCTGCCAAGCACTCCCACACACTGATACCACCCTATTGAGTAGGTGTTGCTTTTCCCATTAGAGATAGGGGTGAGGTGCAGAGAAGCTCCTTACTGCTCACAGCAGCAACAGCTTGGAGGTGGTAGAGCTGAGATTCAAGTTGTGATGCTCTGGCTCTCTGGTCTGAATTCTTTGCAACACAGCAAGTGCTCTGACCCTATTAGTTGCTGGAAGAAGCATAAAGTCCACCTTTCCAATCCATCTTTACAACCCACCCATTTGTTGAGAAGGCAAAGCCAGCATGTTCACACACTCACACATGTTTATACAGGGGTACCTCCTCATGCATGTTCATACACTCACAGAAATGACACACATTTGTGCTTGTGTGCTAAGTCGCTTCAGTCGTGTCCAACTCTTTGTGACCCTGTGGTCTGTAGCCTGCCAGATTTCTCTGTCCAAGGGATTCTCCAGGCAAGAATACGGGAGTGGGTTTCTGTGTCTTCCTCTAGAAGATCTTCCTGAACCCACGTCTCTTGCATCTCCTTCATTGGAAGGCAGTTTCTTTACCACTAGCACCACCTGGGAAGCCCACAAATTACATACACACACACACACACACACACACACACACACAGAGGCTATTATTCAAAGTGAATTCTGCAGATTTGGAGACTGACATTGAGCACTGAGATCCACCAGTGTCCCAGAGGCTCCAGCTGTGACAGTCATTGGTCAGCAGCTTCCCGATGCTGTAGGACTGAGCTGACTGCCTGTCAGAGTCAGGGCAGGGGCGCTGGTGGGCAGGGGGCCTGGTGCAGAGGCTATTTGCCACTTGTCACAGAAGTAGTTTTAACATTTTAACTCTGGATTCATCAACACCTAGGCATGCCTGTTGAATGTCAGCCCTGTGCACACTCACGCTTGCACACTCAAGTCCATCTTCCCACATGTATTCATTCATGAGCCCTCCTGTGAGACAAGGACTCACCACACACTGACACAAAATCGCATGCTGTCAATCACTCTGAAATACTTGTTCACATACCAACTCACACTCACAGACACCTGAATGCACCAACAGGCATGCTCACATTGTCATTCTTGCTTATGTGCATGGCTCCAAAGCACAAAGTCCAGACCTTTCCCCAGGTTTCTGCAACATCCCAACAGGATGTCTGCCATCAGTCTTGAGTCAATTTCCACAGCACAAAGATCTCAGGATAAAGTGTATGATGCTGACAGCTTGGAAAGAGGTGTGCCTTCTTCTGGGAAGAATATATTTACATATTCCAAATAAAGAAATTACTTAGAAGATAGTATAGGACAAGTGAAAAAACAAACACCCATCCTGGAGCCTGGCAGAGCTGAGTTTAAATCCTTTCTTCTCTACATTTTTATTGAGTAACTTTAGCCATAAAAGTGTCTAAGCTATAAAATGAGAATGACTGAAACTTCAAGGCTGAGTTAGAAACTCGAGCAGAGGTTCTGCCAAGCAGTGAAGGCTTGCCCTTCCCTTTTCCCTCCTCCCTCCCCAACAACCCCCCTGGCAAAGTGAGGCCATCTCTCAGGCACCCAGCTGCTGGGCACAACCCTGCCATTCCCCAGGGGATACCCAGCTGGTGATGGATTTCAGCAGGTAGACTTCGGCTCCAGCCATCAAGAATTCTTTGCAAGGAGCCCTGGGTTTGACTCAATTTGGTAGGCTCTGCCTTCCCCTGCATGTCTGTGCTTGGGCCCAAGCTGGCATTCCTGGGGAATCAGAGACACTTGGCATGAAAGACACATGGGCTTGGCCTGTGCCCAGGTCTGCTGAGATCTCCTGGGTTACTGTGGTGCCTTCCATCTCAGTGTGTGTGTGTGTGTGTGTGTGTGTGTAAGCACTGCAGTTGTCTGGGGGTGGTCCAGGGCAGAGAATAGTCACCACTGTTGACTCTGACTCTGGGCTCCTGGTATTCAGTCCTCTGTCTTCTGAAATTTTTACACCAGCTCTCAGGTATCAGACAAGGCTGCTTCTATCTTACTCTTTAGCAACATAAAAAGGAAACCATTCTGTGTCCTCAAGTCTCCAAGCAACCCTTAGGCTTGAGTCTCCTCTGTCCCCAGGGGCTAATGGAACAAGGAGGTTCACCTTCCAGGGGCTTTAAGAGGCACTAAATATAGCTCCACATAAAGAGTGTTGGACAGGACTCATGAGACCCAAGTGCTGCCTAGGTTCTGCCATGGGCCACCTATTTGATCCTGAGCAAGTCAGTTCCTTTTCCCAGGCCTCACCTGGGCTTCCTCACCTGCCCAAGACCATGCTGGGCTTGCAGGAGTTTTTCTCAGCTTCCTTCCGGCTCTGACTCGGTGTTCAGTGACTCACTCTAATCTTTATTTCTCCTAACAACTCACAGTCATGGAAAACCCTGGAAAGAGGTAACAATGGAATGACAAGATGGGGCCACCCAAACACTAGAGCATTTTGTAAGGATTCCTCCCAGATGCTCTGAGCAAGCTTAACTGAAATCCACATCTATACTCTCAAGTCCCTCAGCCTTAGGACTGTCAACTACAAACTGGCACTTGCCAAGAGTATTGCCAGTGACTGGACAACAGAGGCATCTGCCCTCCGCCTCTGCAGAGATTTAACCTTGTGCTGCTGCTGCTGCTGCCCTTCAACACCCACTGAGAGAGTTCAGGGAGGAGTGAGGCGCTCTGTGCTCCAGGGAATCTGGCGGGACAAGTCTTTAGATAGTTGAGTATTTCCAGGAACTGATTTCAGGATTCCAATCCTTGCGTCTCCTCATATTTAAAAAAGTACTAAATCCCTTCCTGATGACATCAGCTCCTCGTGACTAGCAGAAAACCTTTTGTAAGATGAATGCTTAATTGTATTGAACTCCCTCTTCCCCAAAATCTTATATTTTGACTTTCCTCCACTGCATCTTTGGAGCAATTTCTCAGAGCCATCTGAGGTACTATCTCCCAGGCTGCAGTCCTCATTTTGCCCCAAATAAAACTTAACTCACAACTCTCAAGTTGCGCCTCTTTTATAGTCGACAGGACAAACATGCCTCCCTCCAGGGAACCAAGATACACACACACAGTCTGAAACCAGTTATATATATAGTATAGATATGTATTATACTATATATATATAGAAATATTATAAATTAATGCTATAAATATTTTATATTAAGTTATAAACATAATATAATTTGTATATGATTAACCTTAAAATTTAACTTTAGATTTAATTATATTAAATATTTAACTAAATATTAGATATTTAAAATAAATATATGTATATATTTGGGGGCTTCCCCAGTGGCTCAGCAATAAAGAATCTTCCTGCAATGCAGGAGTCACAGGAGGTGCAAGTTTGATCCCTGGATCATGAAGATCCCCTGGAGGAATGCACAGCAACCCACTCCAGTATTCTTGCCTGGAGAATCCCATGGATAGAGGAGTCTGGCAGGCTACAGATCATAGGGTCGCAAAGAGTTGTTCACGACTGAAGCAACTTAGCATGCACACAAAAATGCATGCATGTATTTATATTTTTAAAATGTGTTTTATTACTCTAAGCAAGGCACTAAACTAGGATTTTAGCACTCTTGTGCATGCATGCTCGGTAACTTCAGTCGTGTCTGACTCTTTGTGACCATATGGATTATAGCCCACCAGGCTCCTCTGTCCCTAAAAAGCCTCTTGATAAATGTGAAAGAAGAAAGTGAAAAAGCTGGCTTAAAACTCAACATTCAGAAAACAAAGATCATGGCATCTGATCACATCACTTCAGGGCAAATAGATGGAGAAACAATGGAAACAGTGAGGGACTTTATTTTGGGGGGGTTCTAAAGTCACTGCAGATGGTGACTACAGCCATGAAATTAAAAGACACTTGCTCCTTGGAAGAAAAGCTATGACCAACCTTGACAGCATATTAAAAAGCAGAGACATTACCTTGCCAAGAAAGGTCCATCTAGTCAAAGCTATGGTTTTACCAGTAGTCATGCATTGATGTGAGAGCTGGACTCTAAAGAAAGCTGAGCACTGAAAAATTGATGCTTTTGACCTGTGATGTTGGAGAAGATTCTTGAAAGTCCCTTGGAATGCAAGGAGATTAAACCTGCCAATCCTAATGGAAATCAATCCTAAATATTCATTGGAAGGACTGATGCTGAAGCTGAAACTCCAATATTTTGGCCACCTGATGCGAAGAACTGACTCACTGGAAAAGACCCTGATGGTGAGAAACATTGAGGCAGGAGGAGAAGGGGATGACAGAGGATGAGATGGTTGGATTGCATCACCGACTTGATGGACAGGAGTTTCAGCAAGCTTTGGGAGCTGGTGAAGAACAGGGAGGCATGCTGCAGTCCATGGGGTCACAAAGAGTTGGACACAACTGAGCAACTGGACTGAACTGAACTTGGTAAAGAGAACTGCAGGTGACTGATGGAATGCTGAGGCATTCCATTCTGGCCTCTGTGGAAATGGCCAGGAGGCCTCTTTCTTGATCATAAAGGTTTTGAGGAAAAAGATTTAATGGCAAGATAACTGTGCACAAAACTAGAGCTTCTGTGTTGGGAGAGGATAAAGATTAGCTTGTGGTTGATTGATTACAGTCAGTCACATTCCATTTAAATCTTCACTGAATGTTCTTATTCTATTCTATGCAGCAAATTAGGTCAGGATGGGGGCTTTGTGCCCTGGCTTCCTGCAGACAAAGTGTGTGTGCTGTGTACAAGCATGCGTGTATGGTATTCTCTATATGGACAACCAGGAAAGTACCACCAGCTTTCATAATCTTCATAAAGTTTCCTACTGGTCTCCTACCATGTCTTATATTAAGACTGAGCCCCCTGTGGAGAGAGTTGTAAAATCATAATCTTGGTTCTAAAGATGCTTATTTTGACAATCCTTAGAACCAATAGTTTGGCCACCTTATGCAAAGAACTGACTCATTGGAAAAGACCCTGATGCTAGGAAAGACTGAAGGCAGGAGCAGAAGGGGATGACAGAGGATGAGATGGTTGGATGGCATTACCAACTCAATGGACAAGAGTTTGAGCAAGCTCTGGGAGTTAGTGATGGACCGGGAAGCCCGGCGTGCTGCAGTCTAGGGGGTCGCAAGGAGTCAGACATGACTGAGCAACTGAACTGAACTGAACTAGAACAGACTGGGAGTAGTTCATAGAATAATGCTGGCTTTGCTATTCCAAGGAGGCTGGTGACCTGTAGTTGCAGAGTAGATGCCATGATAAAAGGAAAAGTAGAAAAGAAGAGGGCTTCCCAGGTGGCGCTAGTGGTTAAAGAACCCACTTGTCAATGCAGCAAATACAAGGTATGCAGGTTCAGTCCCTGGGTCAGAAAGATACCCTGAAGGAGGGCATGGCAACCCACTCCAATATTCTTGCCTAGAGAATCCAATGGACAGAGGAGCCTGGTAGGCTACAGTCCAAAGGGTCGCAAAGAGTTGTACATGACTGAAGTGACTTAGCATGAGCACAAGAAAAGATAGAATCAGACAGCCGGGCCCAGCAACCTCGTAAAGAGGTGAGCGAGGCCAGGCACCTACCCAGGATGCCTGCAGGTACCAGCAAAGAAGCACACACAGTTCAGGTGGTGGCTGATCGCCCTCTCCTTCTCCCTCTGGACTGGGCCAGGGGTCCCCATGTGTTCACAATCCAGGGGCACACTCCAGCACCAGGAGACTTTCCACAGCTAGACCTGGGTTTCCTAACCTCTTCCCTACTCATCTGAAGACAGTGCTTTGTTGGAGTAGTGGTTCTTAAAGGGAAAAGATGGCAGGGATCTCTGCTCCGGAATCATCTTGTCCAGAAGCCTTTTGTTACCCCAGGGAAATTTAAATGTGCTACAGCTTCCCCTACCACAGCTTTTTCTAACTCAGTGAAACTAAGCCATGCCCTGTGGGGCCACCCAAGATGGATGGGTCATGGTGGAGAGGTCTGACCGAATGTGGTCCACTGGAGAAGGGAATGGCAAACCACTTCAGTATTCTTCCCTTGAGAACCCCATGAACAGTATGAAAAGACAGAAAGATAGGACACTTGAAAGATGAACTCCCCAGGTCAGTAGGTGCCCAATATGCTACTGGAGATCAGTGGAGAAATAACTCCAGAAAGAATGAAGGGATGGAACCAAAGCAAAAACAACACCCATCTGTGGATGGGACTGGTGATGGAAGCAAGATTTGATGCTGTAAAGAGCAATATTGCATAGGAACCTGGAATGTTAGGTCCATGAATCAAGGCAACTTGGAAGTGGTCAAACAGGAGATGGCGGAGTGAATATCAAAAAGCAGACTGGTTCCAAACAGGAAAAGGAGTACTTCAAGGCTGTATATTGCCACCCTGCTTATTTATATATGCAGAATACATCATGAGAAATGCTTAACTTGAGGAAGCACAAACTGAAATCAGGATTGCTGGGAGAAATATCAATAACCTCAGATATACAGATGACACCACCCTTATGGCAGAAAGTGAAGAACTAAAAAGCCTCTTGATGAAAGTGAAAGAGCAGAGTGAAAAAGTTGGCTTAAAGCTCAACATTCAGAAAAGATCATGGCATCCGGTCCAATCACTTCATGGGAAATAGATAGGGAAACAGTGGAAACAGTGACAGACTTTATTTGGGGGGCTCCAAAATCACTGCAGATGGTGACTGCAGCCATGAAACTAAAAGATGCTTACTCCTTGGAAGAAAAGTTATGACCAACCTAGATAGCATATTCAAAAGCAGAGACATTACTTTGCCGACTACGGTCCATCTAGTCAAGGCTATGGTTTTTCCAGTGGTCATGTATGGATGTGAGAGTTGGACTATAAAGAAAGCTGAGTGCCAAAGAATTGATGGTTTTGAACTGTGGTGTGGGAGAAGACTCAAGAGTCCCTTGGACTGCAAGGAGATCCAACCAGTCCATTCTAAAGGAGATCAGTCCTGGGTGTTCATTGGAAGGACTGATGTTGAAGCTGAAACTCCAATACTTTGGCCACATGATGCAAAGAGCTGACTCATTGGAAAAGACCCTGATGCTGGGAAAGATTGAAGGCAGGAGGAGAAGGGGACGACAGAGGATGAGATGCTTGGATGGCATTACTGACTCAATGAACATGGGAATGTATGGATGTGAGAGTTGGACTATAAAGAAAGCTGAGTGCCAAAGAATTGATGGTTTTGAACTGTGGTGTGGGAGAAGACTCAAGAGTCCCTTGGACTGCAAGGAGATCCAACCAGTCCATTCTAAAGGAGATCAGTCCTGGGTGTTCATTGGAAGGACTGATGTTGAAGCTGAAACTCCAATACTTTGGCCACATGATGCAAAGAGCTGACTCATTGGAAAAGACCCTGATGCTGGGAAAGATTGAAGGCAGGAGGAGAAGGGGACGACAGAGGATGAGATGCTTGGATGGCATTACTGACTCAATGAACATGGGTTTGGGTGGACTCCGGGAGTTGGTGATGAACAGGGAGGCCTGGCATGCTGCTGTTCATGGGGTCGCAAAGAATCGGACACGACTGAGTGACTGAACTGAACTGAACAGCTTCCCTTGAGAGTGCTGCCCTTGACTGCCCTGCAGAGGAACACACCAGGCCAGTAACACACACTGTTATAATCATGTAGTCACTTTTCTTCCTATCCCAGTCACTGCCTGTTTGTTCTCTAAACACAGGGCTTGGCATGGATAGTACCTCCATAAAGCTTAAGGACTTGCATGGATCTCTGAGGCAGTGGTTTCACGCGTGACTGAGGCCATCTACAGTCAAGGCTTGCTCCCTGCACTCAGCAAGTGTCTGGTTGTTAAGCCCTCATTCTGTAGTCTACAGACTCCTTGAAAGAAGCATACCATATGGCCTGAACATCTTGAACCCTGCCTATCCGCATGACCCATGCAGGAATAATACAGCCAAGAGGCATGGAGAGCCTATAGCTTAGGGGTGATATGGCTTGATTCAATACAGATTTCAGTCTTAGAACCAAACTGACATGGGCTTGAATTCTGACACAAACATTTCCCAGCTACATGACTCTGGACAAATCACTTAGCCTCTCTGGCTTTCAGTTTCCTTGTCTGCTAAAAGGAGGTAGTGTTTTTCTGGCAAGGACTGTGGCCAACAGTGTGAGAGCCTTCCATTTTAGGTCTTCACTGTTCAGTTAATGGAAGCCCTTGCAAGAGTCTTCCCTTATCCTCCATCCAGGTTGGCTCTTCCGAACCACAGAGTACTCACCTCTTCCCCACCCCATGCACCTACCCAAAACAGCCTGTCTGCTTTGAACCCCACTGCCAAGGGAACCACTGGCTATAATGGAGAAGAAGTCAGCCTTTCCCCTGAGGGTAGTGTGGTCCAACTTGAGAGGCCTTCAGAGGGTAACATACTGGCCCAAGTCCTCAGTTTCTTTGCCTGTAAAGTGAAGTGAATGATCACCAGGGTCACTTCAGCATCTGAGGCTCCACTCTGGGTCTGAATCTGCCCGCTGAAGGAGGAGACAGTTCAGTCTCTCAGTGAAGGTGCCAACTTCACTGAGAAGGTGTCTGACTTTTTGCAACCCCATGATTGACAGCACGCCAGGCCTCCCTGTCCGTCACCAACTCCCGGAGCTTGTTCAAACTCACATCAATTGAGTCGGTGATGCCATCCAATCATCTCATCCTCTGTTGTCCCTTTCTCCTCTTGCCTTCAATCTTTCCCAGCATCAGTGTCGTTTTCAATGAATCAGTTCTTCACATCAGGTGGCCAAAAGATTGGAGCTTAAGCTTCAGCTTCAGTCTTTCCAATGAATATTCAGGACTGATTTCCCTTAGGATTGATTGGTTTGATCTCCTTGCAGTCCAAGGGACTTTCAAGAGTCTTCTCAACACCACAGTTCAAAAACATCAATTCTTCGGTGCTCAGCTTTCTTTATGGTTCAACTCTCACATCCATACATGACTTACTGGAAAAACCATTGTTTTGATTAGACAGACCTTCATCAGGAAAGTAGCGCCTCTGCTTTTTAATATGCTGTTGAGGTTGGTCATAGCTTTTCTTCCAAGGAGCATGTGTTTTTAATTTCATGGCTGCAGTCACCATCTGCAGTGATTTTGGAGCCCCCCAAAATAAAGTCTCTCACTGTTTACATTGTTTCCCCATCTATTTGCCATGAGTGATGGGATCAAATGCCATGATCTTCATTTTTGAATGTTGAGTTTTAAGCCAGCTTTTTCATTCTCCTTTTTCACCTTCATCATGAGGCTCTTTGGTGCCTCTTTGCTTTTTGCCATAAGGGTGGTGTCCTCTGCATATCTGGGTTATTGATATTTCTTCCAGCAATCTTGATTCCAGCTTGTGCTTCATCCAGCCTGGCATTTCACATGATATACTCTGCATAGAAGTTAAATAAGCAGGTGACAATATACAGCCTTGACGTTCTCCTTTTCCGATCTGGAACCAGTCCATTGTTCCATGTCTGCTTCTAACTGTTGCTCCTTGATCTGCATACAGATTTTGCAGGAACCAGGTAAGGTAGTCTGGTGTTCCAATCTCTTGAAGAATTTTCCGCAGCTTGTTGTGATCCATACAGTAAAAGGCTTTGGTGTAGTCAATGAAGCAGAAGTCGATGTTTTTAGGAACTCTCTTTCTTGTTCAGTGATCCAAAGGATGTTGGCAATTTGATCTCTGGTTCCTCTAAACCCAGCTTGAACATCTGGAAGTTCTCAGTCAAAGTACCGTTGAAGCCTGGCTTGGAGAATTTTGAGAATTACTTTGCCAGCGTGTGAGATAAGTGCAATTGTGCAGTAGTTAGAACATTATTTCGCATTGCCCTTCTTGGGATTGGAATGAAAACTGACCTTTTCCAGTCCTGTGGTCACTGCTGAGTTTTCCAAATTTCCTGGCATATTGATTGAAGCACCTTCATAGCATCAACTTTTAGGTTTTGGAATTCTATCACCTCCACTAGCTTTGTTTGTAGTGATGCTTCCTAAAGCCCACTTGACTTCACATTCCAGGACATGTGGCTCTAGGTGAGTGATCACATCATTGTGATTATCTGGGTCATGAAGATCTTTTTTGTACAGTTCTTCTGTGTATTCTTGCCACCGCTTCTTAAGATTTTCTGCTTCTGTTAGGTCCACACGGTTTCTGTTCTTTATTGTGTCCATCTTTGTATGAAATATTCCCTTGGTTCTCTAGTTTTGTTGAAGAGAGCTCTAGTCTTTCCCATACTATTGTTTTCCTCTATTTCTTTGCACTGGTCACTGAGGAAGGCTTTCTTATCTCTCCTTGCTATTCTTTGGATCTCTGCATTCAGATGGGTATATCTTTCCTTTCCTCCTTTGCTTTTAGCTTCTCTTCTTTTCTCAGCTATTTCTAAGGCCTCCTCAGACAACCATTTAGCCTTTTTGCATTTCTTTCTCTTGGGGATAGTCTTGATCACTGCCTCCTGTACAATGTCATGAACCTCCGTCCCTAGTTCTTCAGGCACTCTGTCTATCAGATCTAATCCATTGAATCTATTTGTCACTTCCACTGTATAATTGTAAGAGATTTGATTTAGGTCATGTCTGAATGGTCTAGTGGTTTTCCCTACTTTCTTCAATTTAAGTCTGAATTTGGCAATAAGGAGTTCATGATCTGAGCCACAGTCAGCTCCTGGTCTTGTTTTTGCTGATTATGTAGAGTTCTCCATCTTCAGCTGCAAAGAATATAATCAGTCTGATTTTGATATTGACCATCCTGTGATGTCCGTGTGTAGAGTCTTGTCTTGTGTTGTTGGAAGAGGATGTTTGCTATGACCAGTGTGTTCTCTTTTCAAAACTCTGTTAGCCTTTGCCCTGCTTCATTTTGTACTCCAAGTCCAAACTTGCCTGTTACTCCAGGTATCTCCTGACTTCCTACTTTTGCATTCCAGTCCTCTATGATGAAAAGGTCATCTTTTTTTAGTGTTAGTTCCAGAAAGTCATGTAGGTCGTCATAGAACCATTCTTCAACTTCTTCAGCTTTAGCGGTTGGGGCATAGACTTGGATTACTGTGATACTGAATGGTTTGCCTTGGAAAAGAACAAAGATCATTCTGTCATTTTTGAGATTTCACCCAAGTACTGCATTTCAGACTCTTGTTGACTATGAGGGCTAATTCATTCCTTCTAAGGGATTCTTGCCAATGGTAGTAGATATGATGGTCATCTGAATTGAATTCGCCCATTCCATCCATTTTAGTTCACTGGTTCCTAAAATGGTAATGTTCACTCTTGCCATCTCCTGTTGGACCACTTCCAAATCATGGACCTAACATTCCAGGTTCCTATGCAATATTGTTCTTTACAGCATTGGATTTTACTTTCATCACCAGTCACATCCACAACTGAGTGTTGTTTTTGTTTTAGCTCCGTCTTTTCATTCTTTCTGGAGTTATCTCTCCACTGTTCTCCAGTAGCATGTTGGGCGCCTACTGACTTAGGGAGTTCATCTTTCAGTGTCATATATTTTTGCCTTTTTATACTATTCTTGGGGTTCTCAAGGCAAGAATACTGAAGTCATTTGCCATTCCCTTCTCCAGTGGACCACATTTTGTCGGGACTCTTCACCACGACCTGTCCATGCTGGGTGGCCTTATGCGGCATGGGTCATAGTTTCATTGAGTTATACAAGTCTGTGAGCCATGTGAACAGTTTGGTTAGTTTTCTGACTCACTGAAAAAGACCCTGATGCTGGGAAAGACTGAAAGCAGGGGAAGGGGACAAGAGAGGATGAGATGTTTGGATGGAATCACTGACTTGATGGGCATGAGTTTGAGCCAGCCCCGGGAATTGGCGATGGACAGGGCAGCTACTGTCCATTGTGTTGCAGAGTTGGACAGGACTGAAGGAGAAACTCGGCTGAAATTGGAAGTAGTTGCACTGGCTTGGCAGCTCCAGCAAGTGGCACTCTGTCCTCAGTTCAGCTCAGTGTAAGTTTAAGACGTGGTTTGGCACAAAATCCTGTGAGGAAACAGTTTTATTTAGCTTCCCAACCACAGACAGAAAGTCATTTATAAGGCAAACTCCACTCCAGTACTCTTGCCTGGAAAATCCCATGGACGGAGGAGCCTGGTGGGCTGCAGTCCATGGGGTCACAAAGAGTTGGATATGACTGGGCGACTTCGCTTTCACTTTTCACTTTCATGCATTGGAGAAGGAAATGGCAACCCATTCCAGTGTTCTTGCCTGGAGAATCCCAGGGAGGGGAGCCGGTGGGCTGCCGTCTATGGGGTCACACAGAGTTGGACACGACTGAAGCGGCTTAGCAGTAGCAGCAGTAGTCAGGTGGACCACAAGCAGATGGTCCTTTCCCTGTGCTGTGTAAGCCCAGGCTTGCTCCTCCGTTCCCCCTCCCCTCCCTTCTCCTGCACCCCACCTCCGCACACAGTCACTTATTCACACTTGTCACACATATCTGCACACATCCCACACATGGCACATACGCACGCACCCGAGTCACTGTCCTGACTGCTACTCAGCATGCACTGGACTTAAAAATGCAGTTTCCCTTTGGGCAGAGTCGAGCTGAACTAGGACTACATTCTCCTTGAGAGAAGTTCATTATGTCCCTGTGCATCAGTCATAGGCTAAGTTATGCTGCAGTAACAAATGAGCCCCACATTCAGTGCCTTATCACAACAAAGGTTTATTGCTTGCTCACCTTACATGTCTACCAAAGGTCAGCTGCAGCCTTGCTACACATTAAGTTGACTTAAGGATGCAGGCTTACAGTGCAGCTTCAATCAGGAACAAGGTCAGTCTTCATGGCAGAGAGGAAACAGGGCATAATGAACATGGCTCTTAAGGTTCACAGTCTTGTAGGCAGCACAAGTCACATGGCTGGGGCTGCCATCATCAACAAGGCAGGCAAGGCTACCCCCTGGGGCAGAGGGGCATCGGCAGCAAAACACTTACAAGCATGGTGCAGTCTACCTCACCCATGCAAAGAGATTCGCGGATATCTGTCCTTTGGAATTATTGATCTCATTGTTTTCTTTTGAACTTGAGTATCGTCCTAGAAAACCTAGCCAGTCTTTATTAAGTTCTCTTGTATGCAAAAGTCTGCCAAGGCCCTGGATAGGAGGAGGAACTGAGTCTGAGAAAGATAGGTACCTTCTCTTCACAGGCTCAATATCCAGCAAGGAATAAAAGCCGCAGGCTGAACACGAAGCTCGAAGAAGGCATGCTTGACATAGGCCACACGTAGAAGCATGAATACCAGGCAGGGAGAGACCAGCGATGGGGAGGAATGTGGGCTTGCCTGCGTCAGGCAGAGGAGGTAAGAGACTCTCACAGCCACACACAGGAGAGGCTGGAGTCACATATGCTCCAGACGGACTACTTATCTGGTTTGTACGAACGTATATTTATTGTATATCTATTATAGACAAGGCATTCTATAGCAGTCAAAGGAGTAGGTAGTGTTGCTTCTGCCCTCCAGGAGCTCACAGTTTACAAAGGGATGGAGCAGAGGAGACTGTTCCAAAAGAGAATCAGCACCAGGACAAGAGTTTCCAGAACAAACACAGATACCAAATGCTGCTTGAGTAACACAGATTGGTTGGGGGGGGGGGGGGGCAGTATTCAGGGAAGAAGTAAATTAGTCGCTGAATTTCTGAGATCAGTCAGGCACAAGTTAAGGACAGGCATTCCAGGCAGAGAGAGTGGCTTGCTGGGAAAAGGAGAATGAAAAAGATAGAATACTCTTTATATATAAAGTCTTAGTCATTAAGTCATGCCCAATTCTTTGCAACCCCATGGCAATGGTAGCCCGCCAGGCTCCTGTGTCCATGGGATTTTCTCAAGGCAAGAATGCTGGAGTGGGTTGCCATTTCCTTCTCCAGGGTATCTTCCCAAGCCAGGGACTGAACCTTCATCTCATGTATTGCAGGTGGATTCTTTACCATCTGAGCTACCAAGTTGTTTTTCTTCATATATATTTATATTTTCTTACATATATATTTAATTTATGTTTATATATTTATTCAAATATATAAATCATATATATAATTTTATTTATAAATCAGAGGATATTTACTTTACAGTACTGTGATGATTTTTGCCCCACATCAGCATGAGTTGGCACTTGGTATACATATGCCCCTCCCTCTTGAACCCCATTCCTGCTTCCCTCCTCATTCCACTCCTCCAGGTTGTCACAGACTACTGGGTTTCCTGCATCATACTTCAAATTTCCACTGGTTATCTATTTCACATATGGTAATGCATATATTTCAAGGCTATTCTCTCAAATCTCCCACTCTCTCCTTCCCCAACTCTGTCCAAAATGTCTGTGTCTCCTTTGCTTCCCTGCAAGTAGGTACATGTATATGTACCACAAGTCCCTTATCTGTTCATCAAGAGAGACTATTCTTTAAAAAAAAGAAAACTGTAAATAGTCATTATGTTCTGTAATAACCTCTATGGGAAAGAGTCTGAAAAAGAATGGATGGCAACTCACTTCAATATTCTTGCCTGGAAAATCCATGGGCAGAAGAGCCTGTCAGCTGCAGTCCACGAGGTGGCAGAGAATTGGATACCACAGGGTGACTAAACCACAGCAGTATGCATGTATATAACTGAATCACTTAGCTGTGTACCTGAAAACTAATACAACATTGTCAGTCAACTACACTCCAGTACAAAACAAAAAGTGAATTAAAAAATAAAATTAAATTTAAAAAATAGTTATCATGGCTTATGGTTAAAACAGTAGAGTCTTTGTGCATAGAGAAAAAGGATGACTAGGGAGAGAGAGGAGACTAGAAGCCTCTCAGCAAGCGACAAGAGTAGAAAAGGGCCTTTTCACCACTGTCAGCAACCAGGGACTCTTTCCCGAGGCCTTTTGGAGAATCACTGAAAGGTTTGAGCATGGAGTGGCTTGGTTACTATGGATACAAGCTACCTGTATCCAGGGTATTGTCCTGCCCCTTCCTTCTCATCCAGGTCAGGAGCGATGGCTGTGGCAGGGTACTGTAATTGCCTGTCAGTCAGCTGAGTGGATGCAGGGTCGATCACCACATAGCACTATGAGCCCTGGTCCACCTTGGGGGCCTCATGCATCACCAGGCACTGTCTGAAGCCGAGTCTGGCAGCCCTTGCTTGCTGCCTGTACATCACTTTCCCAAGGAAGGTCTCTGTGGTCAGAGAGCAGGGTATCAACTGGACAAGCTGGCCCAGCTTGTGCTTCCACTAACTTGTCTGTTTGATTCGGTTCCCTATCTTGGCCACCATCACAGAAGCCCTTTCCCCGGCCTGAAAGACAATCTGAGCCCAGACACCACTCCCAGAGCCCAAGACCCAGGAAACAATCAGGCTCCCCAGTGAACAAGTGTTCTCTGGTCCCAAATGCCTTCTTACAGGAAGAGAGCCACTATCTGACCGTGGCTGCCTCTGGCTGGTGTTCTCTTGAAATCACATCCACTGACCTCAGTTGACAGGGAATGAAAATCATAGAGAACTCCTAAGGAAAAGAAAGAAAACTAGGAAATGGTTTTCCAGTTCACAGTGTACACTGCTCAGGGGCTCCCATACAAAAGATCCTCTTTTGTGACATTTGTTCCATGTTCCCAAGAAAACTTCCTTTGCTATACTATACGAAGATCTGCTTTTGAAAATTACCCATCAGCTAGGTGGCCAACCAGTCAGCCAGGCAGCAAATCAGTTTGTCAACCACTCAACAGTCAGTCAGTGAACTAGCCAGTCAGTCAGCTAGTCTGTTGGCTCATTTCTTGTTTATACATTTGCTTACTCACTCCCTCCATCTTTTAGCTCACTCACTCATTCAATAGCATCCTTTAGTAATTGGGCCACCCACTCAACTAGCAAGTCTATCCAAGTACCAATTTTTACCAGGTGTAAGGTCTTTCCTGAACATCTCTTCTCCCCTTAGGAAGCTCACTGGGTATAAAGAAGCACCCTATTTACCATGCGTGTGCTCACATACACACACACACACATCCAGGCACCTGGGCCTCTTACAGGTAATGGACGATTTCAGCATCAATCTTCAAGTTTGAGGGAATAGAAAGACAATGTGTGTGGTTGAAATGGGCTTCCCAGGTGGCGCAGTGGTAAAGAAACCACCTTCCAGTGCAGGGGATATAAGAAATGCATCCTTAGGTTAAGAAGATCCCCTGCAGTAGGAAATGGCAACCCACTCCAGTATTCTTGCCGGGAGAATCCCTTGGACAGAGGAACCTGGAGGGCTATCGTCCATGGGGTCATAAAGAGTCGGACTTGACTGAGCATGCTCACCATGTGGTTAGGATAAACAAGGAGAGCTATTTAGAGAGGGCAGTATCTCTGAACTTGGAAAGATGGTTTAGTCTAAAACATACTTTGGCACTTCATTGGTTCTGACTGTTTAGCCAAAGTGTCTAATCGTATGTTTACCATTCACTTCAATTCATTCATTTAAATATCATTCATCTTTCTTTTGTGCATTGATTTGTTTCTATTTCTGAAGTGGATATAATATGTGTTTGGCTAGTATGGGGGTAGATGACAAACACATGAGTATATGATGAGGGAGAAACTGCTCCTATCAAGGAATTTATATTGATGCTGACATAAATAACATATATTTTATAATTTATATGTATACCAAGTAAAAGCATTAGATAAAAGCGCTCCAAATAGTTATAAATAAAAAATTGTGGGGGCTGTGAAAAAGAGGAAAACATTTGTTTAGGGAGAGAATAAGTACAGAGGTCACGGAGAACGTAATGTTACCGACTGGGGTGGAACCAAACTCAAGTTGGCCATTTGTCACTCAAAAGTCAATGTTCAAGAGACAGGGATTGGTGGAAAATAAAGATGCTTTATTCAGAAAGCCAACAACCTGGGAAGATGGTGGAATAGCACCCTAAAAAGAATCTAGCAATTGCTGGCCAAAGAGCAAAAGCTTTCAAAGGAACGCTCCTATATTTTCTCTGTGGATTGAAAGACTGGTAGGAAGAGAAGCCAAATTTCTAGTGACTACAGAAGAAATGAGTGAGAAGGATCTAGGAAGCAGTCATTTAAATAGCTTTCATGGAATAGAATTAGCTCAATATCAGCATTAGGAGCAATAGAAGATTGCAATGTCCAGACATTCAGATTCTCCATCAGTTATTTTTGTTATCCATAGGAAGATGATTCAACTGTTGATAATAGCACTTCTATGTGAAAGACAGCATATTAAAAAGCAGAGACATTACTTTGCCAACAAAGGTCTGTCTAGTCAAGGTTATGGTTTTTCTAGTAGTCATGTATGGATGTGGGCTATAGAGTAGAGTTGGGCTATAAAGAAAGCTGAGTGCTGAAGAACTGATGCTTTTAACTGTGGTGTTGGAGAAGACTCTTGAGAGTCCCTTGGATGCAAGATCCAACCAGTTAATCCTAAAGGAAATCAGTCCTGAATATTCATTGGAAGGACTGATGTTGAAGGTAAAACTCTTAATACTTTGGCCACCTGATATGAAGAGCTGACTCATTTGAAAAGACCCTGATGCTGTGAGAGATTGAAGGCTGGAAGAGAAAGGGATGACAGAGGATGAGATGGTTGGATGGCATCACTGACTCAATGGGCATGAGTTTGAGTAAACTCTGGGAGTTGGTGATGGATAGGGAAGCCTGGCGTGCTGCAGTCCATCGGGTCAAAAAGAATCAGACACAACTGAGCGACTAAACTGAACTGAACTTATGTGAAATGTTTGTATTTTACATTTCTTTATTTTGATATTTTGAAAACAGTGCTGTCAACAGATAGATAGAGTATATTTTTAAGGAAATAAGTCATACTGGACCCTTCCAAAAGATTTTGAAATTTTGGTTGATGATCCAAAGAACTTGAAGCAGTCTTTGCAAAGTATGTTAATAAAAGAAATAATGGAAATACTTAAAAGACAAACCTGGCTTCTTCTTCAAGAGTTAATATACCAATAAATTATTGGGAAAAAATAGTAATTAATTAAATAAAAATAAAGAAAAGCTTCAAGGATGTGCCACTGAGGGCTACGTGCAGAACAATACAGCTGACTCCCATAATCATGTTGAAACCAGGCTGGTCGGTGTCATCTTGGTAGTTTTAAGAACAGTTAATCTTCAACTCCAGTGTCAATGTATTCTTTTTCTTGAGGCCGGTTCCTTGAATCGTGAAACTCACAGATTCAGTACAGCTCAGGACAGAGCAGCTGATGTCGTGACTATACTCTGATCATTGTGCAGTTAATTCTTGCATCCAGCAGCAGTTACCGTACCTGCAAAACAAGTCAGGAATGTGTCTCAGACACTGTCATCTATGTACTTCAGGGAGAAAATAAACATCCTATGACTGCTATATGACTGATTTACTGTGTAATTGTAACCAGTTCTCCTGCCCCAGCTGCTAGTTTTTTCACTACATGTCTACATCCTTTCAATCATTAATTCTTGAGCCAGTCATTCGTGACTCAGGAGAGGCCCCTAGCAGACTAAAGTCTTTTTCTGTACAGAAAGATATGGAAGAGCTTTTGTACCAGTGAGGGCCCAGCAAGGTCCTGCTCAATTTTAGCAACATTTTGAATGGTTCTTAGAGATTACCTTGAATTTTGCTGGGATGTTTGACAGTAGAGGGTCATCACAGTTCAAATGGTTTGAGGCAAGTTTTGGAAACAGTAGTCCTCTTAACAGCTGTGTTAAGGAAAGGTGGGAGCTCGGGTGGGGATTCTAGGTGGTGTCAGCTTGTGCAGGCTTTTTAAAAAGCTCATATCTTCTCTCCTTCAAGTGCTTCAGTTGTCCTCGCTCATAAGTCCTAGTACTGTATACCACTCCCTGCTTTTCAGGGATACGACTGCTTGCCCACGTGGCCACTTCTGCCTCTCACAGCAGACATCTCTAGTCAATATGTTCCTGCTTTCAGATCAAGCTGAAACTCAACCTCAGTCCTCTCAATTCACTATTGATTTCAAAGGGATGAAAAGCGGTTTGCCTTCCCAGACCTAATGTGTGTTTATAGAATCTTAGCCCTTAATGGGACTTTAGAGGAACTCTTTGGGGCTTTCCAAGTGGCTCTAGTATTGAAGAATCTACCTGTCATTGCAGGAGACACGAGTGTGATCCACGGGTTGGGAAGATCCCTTGGAGGAGGAAATACTTCCACTCTAGTATTCTTGCCTGGAAAATCCCATGGGCAGAGGAACCTGGCAGGCTATAGTCTACGGGGTGGAAGAGTCAGATACCACTGACCACAGCACAGCGCAGAGGAAATTTTAGCCAATCAGCTCATATCGGAGAACAAAAATGTGAGGCCCAGACAAGTTAAGGAATGTACTCAGTATCTCAAACGCAGTGAGGGGCAAGTATCAGTAGAATTACTTCTTAACTGCCCTGGCTCCTTCCCCAGTCTCTAAGGATACCGTGCTACACCCAAGTGGTATTTCAGTACCACTCGACTTCCAAGAGGTGACCTTCTCAGAGATGGATGCTTTGCCCACTCATCCCCTCTGCTTCCATAGCCAGCTTCAACTTCAACAGGTGCGTCCACGGGTGTTCCATTGGAACTAACCTCTCACCATGTCCAGGACTTTATTTCCCCTTTATATAACTCCCAGGACCATAGAGGGTCTTCTAGAAATATCATATAAGGATAAGGGATGGAGGAAAGGGATAAACTAATCATACATTTTTGGAAACTCATCCTCTTACTCTCCTCTCTCCATGGGCCTGCTTTGAATACTCTGATACAAAGTATCAAATATTAGGATATGAGCATCTCATTTGCAAACAGATAAATTAAAGGATGAAATGATTCATGTTTCAAGTGGATTTCCCACATTAAAAAAAAAGGTCACAAGGTCTCTTTAAGTAGCATCTTCTAAAGTGTTTGTTGATAGATTATTAAGTAATTAGTGGAGGTAAACCCAAAACTAAAATGTTGTAAGCCATGACTACTGGTTAAGTATCACGCAGAAATTAAGCTAATGCAAATATCACATGATTATGATTTTTAAAATAAGATGCAATTTGCTCAGTTTTAATTTTGCATTTTACTGGATAAATAGCTAAAATACAGGAATGATGGCAGCTCCAAACCTCCACTGTCCTCTCTACTGGTAACTCAGAATTCCCCTTTTTGGTTTTCTTTGTTTCATTCCTGGGAATAACACGATAAGTATGTTCCACATGTCTCCAGATGGAAACATCAACAACTCTTCTTTTCCCCCCAGACCCAGAGGCAAAAGTGCCCTCGTGAAGATGTGTCTAGATAGAGAGTTAGATGATTAGCATGGTCTCTGACAAGATCCCCTCCCAGGTGTCGGGCCTCTGCTGCCCGGTCATGGCATTGTTTGTCTGCAGGGTGGGGCTGGGGTTTCTCAAGCTTTGACTCACCTTCAGAAATGAGTCTTCCCTCTGCCCTCCCCTTTTGATGGAGTCATGGGTACACACCTGCTCTCAGGGTCTGCTCCCTAGAGAGGCAAGATGCAAAGCCTGGCTTCCTGATTTCAGCGCAACATGGTGCTTTGAAGATGACAGACAAGATGTAGGACTCATGATTGATTGAGCAGGCAACAGTCTCATGGCCATGCTGGAGCAGTGTGGGTGGGAGCGGGCGCTACAGAGTCATTGTTCCACATAGCTTCTCAGGACCCACCTTATCTGGAGGTGTTTACATGAGGTGATTTGAGGGGGTGCCAGGAAGTCTCCACTCCTCCACTGAAAAGAACATTCATTCTCCCAGCCATTTGGGGTGCCTGGAAATGAGTCATTGCTGATCTAAGAGACTTAGGTGGGACCCTCTTTCTGGATTCCAGATCTAGCCACAATCAGAGCCATAACTTTTTCATCTATAAAATTAGAAATACAATTAGCTTTCTTCATAGAGTCTTGTGAAAACTGTATTTAGAGGTGCTTTATAAGGTTTAATGACCAAAACTATGCACCTGTGTCTGGCAGTGCAGGGGAGAGGGATCAGTGAGGGCTTCTTAGAGCAGTAGTCTCCAGCCATTTTGGTACCAGAGACCAGTTTTGTGGAAGACAATTTTCACACAGACTGGGGCAGGGGAGATGGTTTGGGGATGATTCAAGCACATTGTTTGTGTACTTTGTTTCTATTGTTGTTACATCAGCTCCATCTCAGATCAATAGGCATTAGATCTCAATGGTTGGGGATTCCTGTTTTAGAGGAAGAAGGATGGACAGGCTTGATGGCAAAGACAGCATCTGTCAAGCAGGGAGGAAAGAGGATACGGATCTGGTTCAAATGATGGAGACCACCGGAATCAGCTTCCTAATTCCGTCATTAACGTAACATGCACTATATATCAGCCCAGGGACACAGGCACTTCAGCTGACTGTAAATTACTGTGAAGTCAGGAGACCTGTGATCCAACCCTGGCTTTGACATGAACTCTGTGTGGCCTTGGGTCAAGCACGTCCTCATTACAAGCTCAGTTTCTCCTTCTGTGAAATAGGGATAATGTGGCCAAGATGGAAGTTGAATGCCAAAGTTTTGAAAAGTTTAACATGTGAGATGTGTATGTGCTTGAATGACTCTTGGAGATTTATGACGTGGAGGACACAGCCACCTCAAGTCCAGCCATGTTCTCTCTGAGATGCTAATTGTGTTATAAGCCAGAGTCTATCAAGAGATAGAGTTCTCCAAAGTAAGCAGGAGTTGTTGATAGACAAAGTAAGAGGTCAATGAGCAGATTGAGGAAGATAAGAAGTGACATTTATCCCAGAGAGGCTGTGTGGGTGACAGGGACATAAAGAATGGAAAGCCCATCCCTTCCTGAGCAGCACACATAAAGTGACCCCTCCTAGGGGCCAGATGTGGGCGAACAGCTTGAAATGTGTCTACACCAACCCATCCTGCCACACGCTGCCCTTTGGAGGATTTGCAGCACAATCAACTAATAGAACAAGAAGCTCTTGAGCTACTTGAACAAGGCAAATTTGACCTTGGAGTACAAAATGAAGCAGGGCAATGCTAACAGAGTTTTGCCGAGACAACACGCTAGTCATAGCAAGCACCCTCTTCCAACAACACAAGACTCTACACACGAACATCACCAGATGGTCAACACCAAAATCAGACTGATTATATTCTTTGCAGCTGAAGATGGAGAACTCTATACAGTCAGCAAAAACAAGACCAGGAGCTGACTGTGGCTCAGATCATGAACTCCTTATTGCCAAATTCAGACTTAAATTGAAGAAAGTAGGGAAAACCACTAGACCATTCATACATGACCTAAATCAAATCCCTTATGATTATACAGTGGAAGTGACAAATAGATTCAGGGGATTAGATCTGATAGATAGTATGCCTGAAGAACTAGGGATAGAGGTTCATGACATTGTACAGGAGGCAGTGATCAAGACCACCCTCAAGAAAAAGAAATGCAAAAAAGGCAAAATGGTTGTCTGAGGAGGTCTTACAAATAGCTGAGGAAAGAAGACAAGCAAAGGCAAAGGAGAAAAGGAAAGATATACCCATCTGAATGCAGAGTTCCAAAGAACAGCAAGGTGAGATAAGAAAGCCTTCCTCAGTGATCAGTGCAAAGAAACAGAAGAAAATAATAGAATGGGAAAGACTAGAGATCTCTTTAAGAAAATTAGAGATACCAAGGGACCATTTCATGCAAAGACGAACACAATAAAGGACAGAAATGGTACGGACCTAACAGAAGCAGAATATCTTAAGAAGTGGTGGCAAGAAGACACAGAACTATACAAAAAAGATCTTCATGATCCAGATATCTACAATGGTGTGATCACTCACCTAGAGCCAGACAGCATGGAATGTGAAGTCAAGTGGGCCTTAGGAAGAAGCATCACTATGAACAAAGCTAGTGGAGGTGATGGAATTCCAGCTGAGTTATTTCAAATCCTGAAAAATGATGCTGTGAAAGTGCTGCACTCAATAGGCCACCAAATTTGGAAAACTCAACAGTGGCCCCAGGACTGGAAAAGGTCAGTTTTCGTTCCAATCCCAAAAAGGCAATGGCAAAGAATGTTGAAACTACCGCACAATTGCTCTCATCTCATGCACTAGCAAAATAATGCTCAAAATTCTCCATGCTAGGCTTCAACAGTACGTGAACTGTGAATTTCCAGATGTAAGGCAGATGAACCAGAGATCAAATTGCCAACATCCATTGGATCATCGAAAAAAGCAAGAGAATTCCAGAAAAACATCTCCTTCTGCTTTATTGATTATGCCAAAGACTTTGACTATGTAGATCACAACAAACTGTGGAAGATTCTTAAAGAGATGGGAATACCAAACCACCTTATCTGCCTTCTGAGAAATCTGTATGCAAGTCAAGAAGCAAGAATCAAAACTGGACATGGAACAACAGACTGGTTCCAAATTGGCAAAGGAGTACATGAAGGCTGTACATTGTCACCATGCTTATTTAACTTACATGTAGAGTACATCATGCAAAATGCTGGGATGGATGAAGCACAAGCTAGAATCAAGATTGCGGGAGAAATATCAATGACCTCAGATACTCAGATGACACCACCCTTATAGCAAAAAGTGAAGAGGAACTAAAAGAGCCTCTTGACAAAAGTGAAAGAGGAGAGTGGAAAAGCTGACTTAAAACTCAATGTTCAAAAAATGAAGATCATGGCATATGGTCCCATCACTTCATGGCAAATAGATGAGGAAACAATGGAAACAGTAAGAGACTTTATTTTCTTGGGCTCCAAAATCACTGTAGATGGTGACTGCAGCCATGAAATTTAAAAAATGCTTGCTCCTTGGAAGAAAAGCTATGACCAACCTAGACAGCATATAAAAAAGCAGAGATATTACTTTGCTGACAAAGACCCATCTAGTCAAAGCTATGATTTTTCCAGTAGTCAGGCATGGATGTGACAGTTGGACTATAAAGAAAACTGAGCACAAAAGAATTGATGCTTTTGAACTGTGGTGTTGGAGAAGACTCTTGAGAGTCTTGGAAGGCAAGGAAATCAAACCAGTCAATCCTAAAGGAAATCAGTCCTGAATATTTGTTGGAAGGACTGATGCTGAAGCTGAAATTTCAATACTTTGGCTACATGATGTGAAGAACTGACTCACTGGAAAAGACCCTGATGCTGGGAAAGATCAAAAGGCCAGAGAGAAGCGGATGACAGAGGATGAGATGGTTGGATGGCATCATTGATTGATGGACATGAATTTGAGCAAGCTCCAGGAGTTGGTATGGACAGGGAAATTTGGCGTGTTGCAGTCCATAGGGTTGCAAAGAGTCAGACACTACTAAGTGACTGAAGTGAACTGAACTGAACTCATAGAGTGGGGGCAGGGAAGAGAGGGGTGTAGGTGGGGAAGGTGTTCATCCTGAAGATGGAAGGCAGGACCTGGAATCTAAACTCAGGGTACTACATTCTTAAAGTTAGGCAAGAGAAGAGCTGGAGGAGGAAACTCTGCTTGCATGGGAAATATGGAAAGGATTACCTATTAAGTGAGGCTGACCCCTCAAAATGACCAATGTTTGGTTATGGATGACAGGAAGCTCAGAAAAATTATTAGTCATGGCCTCCACCCACTGACAGTCACTCACCTATGGCAGGGACACCAGCCTCCGTGATGTAGTGGAAATCAGCCTTGGGCCAAGGCCTCCGCCCAGCTCCATGCCTACCAACTTTTTCTTGTTGAGCAAGTCAGTGAACTTCTTTGGATCTACATTTTTAAACTATAAAATCAGATTTGCACAACTAACAGAATTGGCATGATGCTTAAATAGGGCAAAGAGTACGCTTTGCTCTAATACTGACAGAAGTTACTTCATCCATGGCCTCTAGTCAGCAGGATCCTGAGGTTTGGAGCAGTGGTCCAAAACTGGACCCACCCGCTCCTAGGAAGGTTTTCCTATCCCAGGAGGCCAAGTAGGGGGTGGGGGTGGGGACCAGGACACCGTTCTCCCATCTGAATTAGTTTTTGAGAAAAGTTGCCAGATTTAGTAAATAAAAATACAGTCTCTCCCATTACCTTTAAATTTCAGATAACAAATTCTGTAGTATGTTTCCTGCAATATTTGGGACATATTAATATTGAAAAATTCTGCTTATCTGAAATTCAAATGTAGCTAATGGCCATATATTTTATCTGGAAACTCTACCCAGAAGCCAATTTTTTTCCCACTCTCTTTCACCACCCCTAATACCCAAAGCAGCCTGACCCCTGGTGGGTAGGTGGGGGACAGCATCACATGTTCTATGCGTGATCAAAAGGAAGCCTCATAGAACACCAGGTAAGCAGTCCCTTCTGGACTGGGCAAATCTTAGGCACTGTGTCAGCTGTCCCTTTATAATGCGTAAGGGTCTGGATTCCTTGAATCCACTAGATCGGAGTTCAAAATCTCTGCACTTTACTTCCCATGTGATCTTTGCCAGCCTTACTTTTCTCACATGCAAAACAGTAACAATGGAATCATCTTTATAAAGGGATTATAAACATAAAATAAAACCATGGGCATGAAGGGTGATCTCAGGGCTGGGCACTGGTGAACGCTCAAAAAAGGCAGCAATAGCAGAAAAGATTATGCTCCCTTTTTTTTTGGCTGTACCTCATGGCATGAAGAACTTCCCCCACCAGGAATCAAACCCACCCCCCTTACAGTGGAAACCCGGAGTCCTAACCACTGGACTGCCAGGAAAAGCTTTCATTCCTATTTTTGTTGGAAGTGCCCCCAGCCCATACTCCTTCCCGCTTTGATGCTTCCTTCCTTCCTGTTTCTTAGAACTCTGTCTACACACAGAACTTCACACAAGTCCTAATTTTCAAAGACTTTGAGTACTTGAGTTTGAGTAGACACCTTAGTGGATGAAGTCAGCCCGGGTAGCCAGGAGCCAGAATGCTGGAGTATCTAGTGGGTGGTTTTCATTAAAACAGGCCAGTAAAGCAAGTCTCTGGAGGAAGTGCAGGTGGGAGAAGTGGGTTAGGAATTCTTTGGAAGATGGTAATGAAGGCCACACCAGGTGCCTGGGGCAGGCTGGGGGCCTTTAAAGGTTCCCAGGGGTAGCTGGTGTGAACCTGTGCTCAGCCGAATCTCCTAGGGCCTGGCTCACGCCTCTGGTAAGTAGTGAGGGATTTGTCCTCCTGGGATCTGCTGGGCCCTTTTCTACTCCTTGAACTGTCTTAAGCCCCTAGGCCAAGCTCCTCTCCTGCTCTTGGGTAACCAGAGAAGTAACAAAAGCCTTGTGACAATTAAGAAAATGTCATGCTAATTACTGCTTAAGAAATGCAATCTCCCACACCAATGCTAGGTCCAAGTAATTTCCTACTTCTCAGTTTGATTCTCTAGTAAGAGGAATTTTGTCACTGAGGGGAGATTAGAGCTACAGCATTTTGAAGCCTCCTCCAAAGATTTCTCCTGCCTTTTCAGTCCTACCAGCAAGCTCTCTCACACTTTCCTTTCAGATTTACAGAAGCTGGTCTATTAAATATTGTATTTTATACTCTGTAGCCACTGCACCTCTCTATCATGATTGCCATCTGGAAATTGTACTTCCTATATATAGTCGTGAGCTTAAAAGATGAGGACATGCCTACAAAGAGAACCAGAAACGTGTCAGAGTCGGGAAGGCCTCAGAGCCCTTCCAGATCAACAGACCCCAAATGGAGGCATGCAAGTCCAGAGAAGGCAGATTTTCCCAGAGATGAGCCTGGCCAGGGAGTGGCAAGGTTGGATCTAGAACTTATGCCTGTGCCTTCTTGACCATTGCTCTTTCCTCTGGACCAGGGTGCATGCATGCTTGCATGCTAAGTCACTTTAGTCATGTCCGACTCTGCAACCCTATGGACCATAGCCTGCCAGGCTCTTCTGTCCATGGGATTCTCCAGGCAAGAATACTGGGGTGGGTTTCCATACCCTCATCTTCCCAACCCAGGGATTGTACCCACATCTCCTATGTCTCCTGCGTTGGCCGGCAGGTTCTTTGGACCAGGGTGTCTCTTGGTAAAATATCCTCCTATAGGCCTCCAGCAATCTATTTGACCTTCCACTCCCCAGTTCTCTGTGGAGGGCCAGAACCACCATCCCCCAAGTGCATTAAATGACTTGTGTTTACATCCCATGGTTAGTGAGGAGTAGAGCCAGGATTAGAACTGAGCTCCCAAAACAGGTGTACTCCAGCCCCATCACTCAGACACCACAACACTCTGTCTTCCCTCTAAGACAGAATCTGCTCCTGATCTCCTCCTCATGCCTTTCCACCTTCACCCACACTCATCACCACTTCCAAAAGTAGATGGTTGGCATTGCCAACCCATCAGCCAAGATCTCATGCCTTGATCTAGTAAAATATCTGGACCATCTTTTCATCCTTAGCTCAGCACCCCACTTTATTTCCTCTTAAGACTAAGAAATACATCAGATACTCAACTGGGTCAGGCATCCATGGGAAGATGGAGGAAGATTAGAAATCAGAGTATCAGAGACAAAGGGAGAAAGAAAGACAGAGATTGCAATGAGTGTGTATGAATCAACTCACAAGTCAACTTGAAGCTATTAATTACTTATCCTTTGCTAGAGGAGAAAACACTCTTTAGGAGTCAGAGGGAAAGAGAGGGAGGGAGCTGCTCTCATGGTGTCCCTACCTGGGTTTCTTCCAGGCTCACCTGTTCCTGCAGCCATGTCTTCCCAGCAGCAGCAGCAGCAGCAGTGCCTGCCCCAGACGATCCAGCAGCAGCAGGTGAAGCAGCCCTGTCAGCCGCCCCCTGTCAAATGTCAAGAGACGTGTGCACCTAAAACCAAGGATCCATGTGCTCCCCAGGCCAAGAAGCAATGTCCACCCAAGGGCACAGCCATCCCAGCCCAGCAGAAGTGTCCTGCAACCCAGCAAGCCCCCAAGAGTAAATAGAAGTAAGGATGGACTGAGATATACCTGCCTGCCATCCAGCCTTCTCTTCCGCCTGTTTCTCGTCTGATCCTCAGCTCCAGGATTTGCCCTCCTCTCCCACCTCCTCCTACTCAGGGTCCAAGGAAGCATTGTCAGGATTTCTTCCCACAGAACCCCTTGTCTCACACATCCCCTTGCTCCCAGTATTCTTCTATCCCCCACTCTGACTCTCTCCTAGATGAACATGAGTGAGGTCCCAGCCTCTCCAGCTTCCAGTTTGGCCACAGCTATGGCGCCATCCATGTCCGAAAGCAAGAAATGTATCTCGGCTCATGGGGACACCAGAGGCTGAGGCATAGCTTCTGTCTCATTCCCTTTCCCAATTCCCCATCCCTGAGCTTCCTGCCTATTTCTTCCTCTAATAAATCTGCGCTTCATATCATTGCCTGTGTCCTGGCCCAAGTTTGTGATGCAGAGGCAATATTGGGGGAAGCGAGTATGTGAGTACACATGTTCTTATCAATACATCCTTAGGGAACATGGGCATAGCTGCTCTCTAGTAACTAATGATGAGAAATGTCAGATGCTGACACATCTCTGGTAAAGGACGGGGAGAGAAATTCCAGGACTGGTCGACAGGAGTCTGGGAAACACTTGCAAGCCAACTGAATCTAAGAAAGGACAAAGAGTGGAAAAGTTTGGAAACCCTCAGCCTACTAGATGAATGTGTTTTTTGCCTATTGGAGTTATTCTGAAAAAGCAGAAAGAACATACATAAATGACATGAGCATTACCAACCACTTCTATGAACGCGTATGAATGAATTTTTCATGTATTTATTTACTGTCCATTCATTTATTCATTAACCTACACTCACTCATTCACTTGCTTATTTATTCACCCACTGAATATCTAGCAGATTTCAGCATGAAAATATTTTCCTCTCTGCCATGCTGCTTTTCCAGAGCTCTCCTGAGAGTCTATCCTGAGTTTCAGTCTATTTTCTCATGCAGGGAAAAGCTATCCCAGGGATAGCCAAGTAGAGAGTTCATGCAGTTTTACAATTGATTTTGTCAGTTAGTCCAATGTTATGCAGCCACGAAAGAAGTCTTGATTTTACAGCTGGATTCCTAACTCTGGTCTGAGACTGGCTTCCTACATTAGAAAGAAGTAGCAAAACTTCCCGATATAAAAAGAGATGAGAGACTTGGAAGGAGAGATCTTGTTTGGGTGGGAGATGCTAAACACAGTCAGATTTTGCTTCTTGGAGTTTCACTCTTCCTTTGGGATTCACTCACTGAATTCCAGTTGGGCAACAGCAGTCATAAATTGCTTCTTCATTTAACACACTGGCCTGAAAAGAAATAGTATTATCTTCTCCACTTCCCCTTCAAATTACCATCTATGGCTAATATTTCAAAATAGTCATTACTTAAAACTTAGTGGGTACAGGCATTAACCAGGAAAGTCATAATGTTCTAAAAACCAGTTAAGATTCAGAGGTGAATGCTTCTAAGCCAAAGAATTATTTGACAGCCCTTCCGAGCCCTGGTCCTTGCATCTGTTACTAACTCTTCTGTCAAGTAGAAAGGCTGGCATATCTTAGCAGATCCCTTCCCTCCACCAAAGCTCCAACCAGATTCTCAGTCACACAGACATGGCTTTTCATATCTACCTGGAAGGCCCTGGCAAGTCCTTTCACTCAGACTTTTGGGTTCCAGAGATGACAGACATCCTTAGACTTCCCTTAAGAGGAATGACTGAAAAATGAGTTCTGCTGTAGCCCGAATCCCCAGTCATTAGCTCAGTAAGGGGGAGAGACACCCATGCCTTGGACACCAGTGGCCAAGGACAAAGTCTTAGCCCTCTGTAAATATGAAGGACTCATCTCCTCCATAAGGAAACAAGCTTTTTATTTAATGCCACCAAGCAGAGATTCACAGAGTAACAATATCTTAAATATGAAAATCTCATTCATATATGTGGTAGGAGAAAGATAATTTGTTCATTCCTGGCTTCCCCTCACACCAGTTCAGTTCAGTCACTCAGTCATGTCCGACTCTTTGCAACTCCATGGACTGCAGCATGCCAGGCTTCCCTGTCCATCCCCAACTCCCAGAGCTTGCTCAAACTCATGTCCATTGATCAGTGATGCCATCCAACCATCTCAACTTCTGTCTCCCTTCTCCTTCTGCCTTCAATCTTTCCTAGCATCAGGATCTTTTCCAATGAGTCAGTTCTTCACATCAGGTGGCCAAATGATTGGAGCTTCAACTTTAGCATCAGTCCTTCAAATGAATATTCAGGGCTGATATCCTTTAGAATTGACTGGTTTGATCTCCTTGCTGTCCAAGGGATTCTCAAAAGTCTTCTCCAACACCATAGTCCAAAAGCATCAATTCTTTGATACTCAGCTTTCTTTATCATCCAGCTCTCACATCCATGCATGACTACTGGAAAAACCATAGCTTTGACTAGATGGGCCTTTGTCAGCAAAGTAACATCTCTGCTTTTTAATATACTGTCTAGGTTGATCATAGCTTTTCTTCCAAGGAGCAAGTGTCTTAATTTCATGGCTGAAGTCACCATCTGTGGTGATTTTGGAGCCCAAGAAAATAAAATCTCTCACTGTTTCCATTGTTTCCCCACCTATTTGCCATGAAGTGATGGGACCAGATGCCATGATCTTCATTTTTTGAATGTTGAGTTTTAAGCCAGCTTTTCCACTCACTCTCACTTTCATCAAGAGGCTCTTTAGTTCCTTTTTGCTTTCTGCCATAGGGTGGTGGTATCTGAGGTTGTTGATATTTCTCCCAGCAATCTTGATTCCAGCTTGTGCTTCATCCAGCCCAGCATTTCGCTTGATGTACTCTGCACAGAAGTCAAATAAGCAGGGTGACAATATATAGCCTTGATGTACTCCTTTCCCATTTTGAACCAGTCCATTGTTCCATGTCCATTTCTAACTGTTGCTCCTTGACTGGCCTACATATTTTTCAGGAAGGCAGGTAAGGTGGTCTGGTATTCCCATATCTTGAAGAGTTTTCCATAGTTTGTTGTCATCCACAGTCACAGACTTTAATGTAGCCAATGCAGCAGAAGTAGATGTTTTTCTAAAATTCTCTTGCTTTTTCTATGATCCCCTTCACATAAAGTAACATAATGTCAGAACACAAAGGGACATTATGCATCATTTGGTTCAACATCAGGGACCAAAGAGAAAAATGTAAAAGCTCTCCCATAATTCCTATATACTCTGAAATATAAAAATTACTGGACTACTCCAAAACCCCCCTACAAGACTCAGAATACACCACAATGCTGCAGAATGAGGTAATTACTTTTTCCCAAATGCATCATTCAGCTATAATGCCTCTGCTTTTTGGTTTACACTACTCCTTCTGCCTAGAATACCCGTTCTTCTCTTTGCCCTGTAGGAGGTCCTTTGGTCTTAAAGATCTGGTTCAGATTTTTCCATGGAACCTCACTCCACATCTAGAAAGAACTGAAACCTCCCACAAGCTCTTATGACACTTAGATTTCTATTATTAAGTAATATAATTATTATAATTATTTTATGAATCATGCATATAATTGTTTTTTGCATTATAGTTCACTTTTATGTGTTTCTTTCTCCTATTATATTATGAAACCTTGAAGTCTAGGATATTGCTATTCTTAATATTTCCCAATTGCACAATGACTGGCTTTTCCAAATAAAGCTAGAACTTCTGATTCTGGGTGAAATGGGGTTGCTTGTGGCCAACCAGCAGTCTAATAAAAGCTAAAATAAATATCTGAAGTTATAAAATCTGAAGTTTGCTGGGGTCCCAAAAACTCCAGAGAGAAGAGAACTTAAGAGGTGAGTTGTACTTTGTAACCCTGGTACCATCTGTGGATTCTGGGTTTGAGTAGAAGAATGAAAAGCTGTACCTTCTACTATGGAAGACTCACGGGGAGACAAAAAGACCAAAAGAGCTGGTAGATGCTGTGAGGGGCTTCAAGCTTCAGTTTTCCATATTGTGAAAGTTTAGTGAATGGCGGAATGTACAGGCCAAGATACTAAAAACCTCAGTAGAAAGTTTCTGAAAAGAAGAGTAGAGTTTTCAGTAGTTTTATAAGACAGTGATTGGAGTGTGCAAACTGGCAAGGAGAAGAGTTTTGGGGAATATACCACATTCAAGTTTAAAACTGTAAGGCCAGGGCCAACCAATCTGTTATGATAGAAAATAGAATAGTGGTCATCCTCGGAGAGACTACTGCCTGGAGGGGACACAGTGGAGCTTTTCTGGCTTCCAGAAGTGTTCTCTCTCCTGTGGGTGATGGCTGCTGCTGCTGCTGCTGAGTCGCTTCAGTCGTGTCCAACTCTGTGCGACCCCAGAGATGGCAGCCCACCAGGCTCTGCCGCCCCTGGGATTCTCCAGGCGAGAACACTGGAGTGGGTTGCCATTTCCTTCTCCAGTGGGTGATGGCCACGTGGGTGCATATGCTTATGCGAAACTCACTGAGCTATACTGAAAATCTGCGCCCTTTTCATTTTGTTAGTTTTTAACTTCAATGAAAATAGAGACAAATAGCTCATAATATATGTGTGTGTATCAAATCATATTGTACAGTTTAAACTTATACAATATTATATATTATCCTGTTCTAACTGTTGCTTCCTGACCTGCATATAGGTTTCTCAAGAGGCAGGTCAGGTGGTCTAGTTTCTTATCTCTTGAAGAATTTTCCAGTTTATTGTGATCCACACTATGCTTTACTGGCATAGTCAATAAAGCAGAAATAGATGTTTTTCTGGAACTCTCTTGCCTTTTCCATGATCCAGCAGAGTTGGCAATTTGATCTCTGGCTCCTCTGCCTTTTCTAAAACCAGCTCGAACATCCGGAAGTTCATGGTTCACGTATTGCTGAAGCCTGGCTTGGAGAATTTTGAGCATTACTTTACTAGCATGTGAGATGAGTGCAATTGTGCAGTAGTTTGAGCATTCTTTGGCATTGCCTTTCTTTGGGATTGGAATGAAAACTGACCTTTTCCAGTCCTGTGGCCACTGCTGAGTTTTCCAAATTTGCTGGCATATTGAGTGCAGCACTTTCACAGCATCATCTTTCAGGATTTGAAACAGCTCAACTGGAATTCCATCACCTCCACTAGCTTTGTTCTTAGTGATGCTTTCGAAGGCCCACTTGACTTCACATTCCAGGATGTCTGGCTCTAGATTAGTGATCACATCATCATGATTATCTGAGTCATGAAGATCTTTTTTGTATATTTCTTCCGTGTATTCTTGCCACCTCTTCTTAATATCTTCTGCTTCTATTAGGTCCATACCATTTCTGTCCTTTATCGAGCCCATCTTTGCATGAAATGTTCCCTTGATGTCTCTAATTTTCTTGCAGACATCTCTAGTCTTTCCCCTTCTGTTGTTTTCCTCTATTTCTTTGCATTGATCCCTGAGGAAGGCTTTCTTATCTCTTCTCGCTATTCTTTGGAACTCTGCATTCAGATGCTTGTATCTTTCCTTTTCTCTTTCCCTTCTCACTTCTCTTTATTCCACTGCTATTTGTAAGGCCTCCCCAGATAGCCATTTTGGTTTTTTTGCATTTCTTTTCACAATCCAACGTATTAGCTTAAATTAAAAACACAGACAATACTAGGTTCTCATAAGAAACGAATAAATCGGAACTCCCATACAGTGTTGATGGGAGCCTGCATGGGACAGCCACTTTGAAAAACTATTGCCTAGTACTTTCTAACATTGAGCATACATATCTCATCCCAGCAAGTTCATTCTTTAGGGTATACACAACAGAAACATATACATATGACACTAAAGCACATGTATGAAGGTGCCATAGCAGCAGAATTTGAAATAAACCCAAGCCAAAAATATTCTAAATACCCATTTAATCATACAATGAGATGCTACAAAACAATGACAAGAGACACATTATCCTACATAGCGTGGGCAAATCCCATAAACAGAGCCTTGAGAGAAAGAATGCATACTTTAAAAGCGCATATTGAATGATTCTATTTACAGAGTCAAAATGACTAGAAGGTGAGCGGAAGGCTGTAGCAGGGGAAACTGGTCAAATGCTGCGTCTTTCTCTGGGTCCTAGGTAAACGGATGCAGCCCCTTTGTGAAATTTCATTGAACTGCACACAGTTTCCTGTTCGGGTCTTCCCTCGTGGCTCAGTGGTAAAGAATCTGCCTGCAGAGCAGGAGATGCAGGTTTGATCCCTGGGTCAGGAAGATCTCCTGGAAGAGGAAATGGGAACCCACTCCAGTACTCTTGCCTGGAGAATCCCATGGACAAAGGAGCCTGGCAGGCTACATGGAGTCACAAGTTGCTGGACACGACTGAAGTGACTTAGCATACACACAGTTTCCAATATAATATCCTGATTCCAATTTTTTAAATATAAATTTATTTAATTGGAGGTTAATTACTTTACAATATTGTATTGGTTTTGCCATACATCAGCATGAATCCACCACAGGTATACGCGTATTCCCCATCCTGAACATCCCCTCTCCTCCCTCACCATACCATCCCTAAAGGTTATATTTACAACCTTAATTTACTTGAAAAATAATGCTTCCCCCCCCCCCAATATTCCTGTGTGTACTTCACTACTTTCCTCTCCCATCATGTCTTCAAAGCCTGTTCAAAATAAATCAATAAGATTAAGACAATATTTCTGTTCTTTTGCAGAAAGGAAAGTGTACTTAGAACTCTAAATACTACAGAAATGGAGGGAAGGCTCATTGCCATTTTCTCTCGCTATCCCTCTTCCTCCACTTGCCGGGAAAGTTCTCTCCACCTCAGAGCAAAACAATGCCCTACCTGATCCACTTGCCCAACTGGGTGACACAAACCTGGTCGGCTCCTCTTCTGCCTCTTCTGGCCAAGAACCCCTTAGAGGCCAAGTGCCCAGGCATGGGTGTCTGCATTGGAGATGTTCTGACAATTCCTTTGGAGAAAGGGGCATGGGTTCTGTAGTCAGACTAAACAGCATTGAGTCTCAGGATCTCTTGTTTCTTAGCTGTCCAACTGCATCCAGTCACTTAGATCCCGAGACACAGTTTTCTCATATGTGAAAAACTGTAATGGTTTAATAACACTTATTTGCAGAATTTTTATAGTGATAATATCTATAAATTGACTGGATATTGTATATGCTCAATAAATGGTTGGTCTTAACAACCATCTTTTACAAATGGGGAAGGTAGCTCCAAAACATTAATATAAGGATACCCTTCTGCCTAGAGAGTGGCCATATGGAAGTCTCTTTTCCGGCTCCAGAATCTATGCTAATTGTAAATTGTCTCTTTCCCAGTGTGGAGAGCCCTCAGGTCCGGGAAAGAAGGACAGGGGTCCTCGTTCTGGCTCTGCTACTAAATAGACCTATGATTTTCAGTAAGTCCCTTAACCTGGGTCCTTTGTCCATGAAATGAGAAGTTGAATTGGATGTTTTCTTTCTGCCCAGCAATTAGGTGGATCCATGCATTAGGGTAGGGCTTCCTCAACGGCTCAGCAAGTAAAGAATCTGCCTGCAACACAGGAGACACAGGAGACGTGATTTCAATCCCTGAGTCGGGAAGATACCCTGGAGAAGGAAATGGCATATTCTTGCTGGAAAACCCCATGGACAATTGGAGTGAGGGGTGCTTTGTACTTTTGTAAGTGCTATTCCCTACCCCACCATCTCTATTCCCATAAAAGTGCATCGGCTGATCTAATATGTAAAGCCCACGTGTTCTGGGCATGGACAAAGCCCAGAAAATGAGAGAATAAACAAATGAAAAGGAGGTCAGGGGATTTCCCTGGCGGTCCAGTGGTTAGGACTTCACCTTCCAATGCAGGAGGTGCAGGTTCAAACCCAGGTCAGGAGCTAAGATCCCACATGTCTCATGGCCAACCTCCCTCCCCCCCCAAAAAAAAACATAAAACAGAAGCAATATTGTAACAAATTCAATAAAGGCTTTTTTTCTAAAGAAAGAATGTCAGATTTATGAACAGTTTCAGATGAAAGTAAACCAGAAAATATTTTTTATAAGCTACAACTGTGCATTTTAGGTTTTGAAAAATAAAGATTTATTTTGAATTGGCAGAGGAAGGAGGGAGGTGAAAAGCTATAATTTTCAGGACTTTGGGACTCCAAAGTTCATAATTTGGCTCTTCAGAAGCTTCCTGGTGGTGGGAGGCATAGACCTCTAATCCACTGAAGGAAATAAGAATATGTCACTCCAGATAAGCCTCTTTGACATAAAAAATTATTTCAAGCTGAAGGCAATTAAGAAACCGCAAACACAGAAAAATCCAACCCCCTGCCCCATCACTTTTGGCCTAAAAGCAGAATATAAATTCTAGTACTGGAGATAGAATCTCATCAGACCAGAGATGGCAGGAGAGGAATCTGCAAACCAACCTTCCTCCATTAGTTCCCGCCCATTTATTTACCTTCCCACAGTCTGCTGCCCTTGGAAGCCTAAAATTGCTTTCCTTTGTCCTGTCACTTCTCTATAGATGTATTGGTCTTTGTTGAAGATGCTATACAATCCACAGTCCTGGGCCACAGCTTTGAGTTACTCTTTGTTTTAGAGTGAAGTGCGCTGTGCACATTAATAAACTGATTTTCTCTTGTTGATCTTTTTTTTTTTTTAAAGGAGTCCTAGGTAAAAACCTAAAATGGGTAGAGGTAAAGTCTTGCTTCCCTTACACCACCAAGAATTCTCACTATCATGAGCGTGAAGGTATACAGGCAGGTGACACAGAACCATCTCTTGGCTCCAGGCCACCGAGTCCAAAACCAGCCCAGGCAAACCAGCCTGAGCCTGTCTTTTGATGATTCCCTGGAGGGAAGGTGGGGGATTCAAGGGTATGTGGAAGTACTTAGCCTTCTTTGAATGGGTTTAATTGCTTTCCAAGGTTCCCAATATCCTTAGGCCAAACACTCACATCCACGGGCAGCTAGTTGCATCAACATCAATATCAACAAGTGCCCCAGTAAATTAGCCCCACCCTGTACCTCCTTCCACCTGAAGGAGTTATGGACTGGGGATCCTTGTCTGCATTAAAGTCCTAAGAGTTGAGATATCCTGTTGGAGCAATGATTTTCAAACCTGCTTGCCTCTGAGGACTTTTTTTTTTTTTAATTGACTGATTAAATAAATCTCAAGTGGAGTCCCTAGGGATATTTTTAAAGATACCAGATAATGTCCATTTCAATCAAGGAAGAAAAATCATTGGGTTTAGAATCTAGTGTTTCCCAGCTTATCTGATCACAAAAACCACCCTATGAGCACTTTAGAAATACAGATCCCCGGGCGTGCTCTGGCTACTCATGTTACATGAAAATGAACAGGCTGTTGCTATATTTTGACAAGCACCCCCAGTGACTCTTACACTTAGGTCAGTTAGGGGAACATTCCTCACTGATGGGCATTGAGTCCCAGGAGCTCTAGTTTCTCTACCAGACTTCATATAGGCTGGGACTCCATGCTTGACATGTGGTCGTCATTCAGCAACTATGTGTTAAATAAGTGGCTGACTACTCCACAAATCAAGACAACTATGGAATGTTCTGAGTCACTGGAGATGAGTTTCTAACAACAGATGTACTTCAGACTCTCAGGAGAAGCAATGTTCTTGATATCTAGAATCTATCTGCTGTGCTACGCTCACTACAATAGTCACTTTACATATATAATCTCACTGAATAGTAGCTCTGGAAGCAGATCTTATTGTTCCTAATTTATTGGTAAGATAAACTGAGGTTGACTAAGGTCTCAAAGTCACAATGCTAAATTTGCTTCTTGGCCCTTCCGCTTATTTACCATATACACTTGGACAGGGGACATTCTCTGTGCTTCAGCTTCCACATCTGTAGAATGGTTTTCATGACCTCCTCCTAGCAGTGACATTGTGGGGATTGTATCAAGTGCCTAGAACAAAGTCTAACATTGCATAGATGCCATGTCTTCTCCAAGGGGTCTTCCCAACTCAGGAACTGAACCCAGGGTCTCACGGGTCTCCTGCATTGGCAAGCAGATTCTTCACCACTGAGCCACCAGGGAAGCCCTAATCAAATAGAAGCTATTATTATTAAGAAACTTTTCCAATCTCTCTCTCTCTCTCTCTCTCTCTCTCTCTCTCTCTCTCTCACACACACACACACACAGCTAGTAAGGAGCAGAGCTAGAACTTGAACACAAGACTTTATGTTTTCAAATCTGTGATCTGTATTTTTAAATTTATTGTTGTTTTTTAAAAAGTATTTATTTATTTGCTTGTGCCAGGTCTTTAGTCGTGGTGCATGAGATCTTTAGCTGCAGCCTTGGGATCTAGTTCCCTGGCCAGGAATTGAAACTGGGCCCAAGCATTGGGAGAGGAGAGTCTTAGCCACTGGACCACCATAGAAGACCCCTCAAGTCTGTGACATCTAGAAGCCATTCTGCACCCTGGGGGTGTTTTCTGTAGAGGTGGATCAGTGATGAAGCAGGTACAGCTGAACAAACAAGAGGGAACCCACCACTACAAACAGCAGTCACCTCCAGCAGGGTTTTGGACTCTGTCCAAAGAGTTTTAGTCATGTGGTTATCAGTCTGCCCCTTCAACAGCCAAAGGGGCAACGAGTGATCAGTGGGGGAGCATTATCTATGATATAAATCTGAACCATCCCTGATTCCATCTCAAAACTCAGTAGCCTCTCTTTCTCTCTGTGTATGTCTTTGATTATCTATACCCTATCCTACTGCTGTTTCAAGATAGAGAAACTCTATCTAGAAAAGGCAACAGATAGGCAAATGCTTGTTCAGCTGTGTGAGAATGTCAGGACCCAACCAGGATTCCCCCTCCTCCCTCCTCTCCCTCTTCTCCTTGTCCTATTCCTTGTCCTATTCTCCCTCTCCTCCTTCTAAGAGCAGCTCTCCAGCATATAGAATATCCCACAAGTATGAGAAGCAATATGGCAAAGTTGTTAAGGGACTGTGTCCTGGCACATCCTACTTTTATGACCTCTTGGGAGAGTTCCTTTACCTTTTTCTGCCTCCATTTCCTTACCTAGGGCATGTCCACATCATCGCATGATTACCAACTTTAGCCACCCCCTGCACTCCAACTTGAATAAAGTATGGACTGTGTGGTCATTGCCACTGTCCAATAACTTGTATATAATCTGACAAACATGTACATCTGAAAGTGTCATAGAAAAAATGAGAGGAGATGAAGCATCCATAAAGCCCGAGCATATGGTCCCACTCTAGAAGGGCACCCTGTCCTTGGGTCCATTCTCTCTCTTTCATACACACACACACACTGAGAGAAGAAAAGGAAAAACACACAGACAAGTGAAAGAAGATTCATGAGATTTGAAGTGAAAGGAAGCAGACAAATTAGCAAGAAGGACTATGTACAACATCCATTCATCCTAATAGTGTTTGAAGCATCATTTCATTTAATCTTTACAGTAATCTTCTGAAATACAATTAAAGTTCCTATTATTAAAAAAATAGGGTGTTGAAGTGCAGAAAGGTTCGGTAACTTGCTCAAGGTCATCTGACTAACAGAAACATAACAACTGGGCTAGACACTAAGCCTTGGCCCTTTCTTTCTTCCTACCTCAAGTAAAAGAAGCCAGATTTAAATTTTTATCCATCCTTTCAGGGGAAAGAAAACAGGGAGAGGAAAGAACTCTGTTCTTAGGAAGACAGGTTTCTATCTGATTCTTCCACTAAAGAAGCCACGAAGCACTATTCATAATAGCCAAGACATGAAAGCAACCTAGACGTTCATCAACAAAGGAGTGAATATAGAATATGCGGTATATATAGCTATATATATATAGATAGATATAGATATATACAATGTATATAGACAGATATAGGCAATGAAATTTCACTCAGTCATAAAAAGAAAAAAAAGATGCCATTTGCAGCAACATGGATGGACCTAGAGGTTGTCATGAAGGAAGCAAGTAGAAAAAATAAAAGACAAATATCATATGATATCACTTATATGAGAAATCTTTTTAAAATGTTACAGATGAACTTATCTATAAAAACATAAACAAGAGTCACAGATACAGAAAACAAACTGGTTACCAGGGGGGAAAGCAGACAGGGAGGGATAAATTGGGAGACCGAGATTGATGTATACAGACTGCTGCTGCTGCTGCTAAGCAGTCGTGTCCAACTCTGTGCAACCCCAGAGACGGCAGCCCACCAGGCTCCCCTGTCCCTGGGATTCTCCAGGCAAGAACACTGGAGTGGGTTGCCATTTCCTTTATATACACACTACTGTATATAAAATAGATGCCTAATAATGATCTACTGAATAGCAGAGAGAGCTCTACTCAAAAGTCAGTAATGATCTACATGGGAAAAGAATCTGGAAAAAAAAAAAGTGGATATATGTATTACTGATTCACTTTCCCGCATAACTCAAACTAACACTCCTGGCGGGCTACAGCCCATGGGTCACAATGAGTGGGACAGAACTGAGTGACTAACACACTGAAACTAGCACACCATTGTAAATCAGCCACATCCCCATAAAGAAAGAAGCTTCTTGCCTGGATCGCGTCCCTTCCACATTCCGCCTCTCTCTCTTGCTCCCTGGGGACTGGGCTGGGTAGAGGCTCTCCAGCACTAGGACGTCCACGCTCTCTCCAGCTCAGCATTCATGCCAGCAACCACTGCTTCTCTTGCCTCCTGCGCCAAAGCATCCAGGAGGCTTCTAAACACCCAGGTCTGGTGTTTCCTCTCCTCCTCTTCTTTTATAGATGGAGGCACTGTGTGTTATAAAGACTTGGTTTTCCTTTAACCATCCGAGCCTGAAATGTACGAGGGGGTCAACATTCTGGTCTCCTGAGCTCCTCACAGTGGTCAGGGTGACAGTAAAACTCTCACTTGTTTCTAGATGTTCCCATATTTTAAATATGGGTTCCTGTGCTTAAATGATGGGCTTTTGAATCTGGCAAGTCAGTCCCTGCGTGCTCTGGCCTTAGGGAAGTAAAGGAGGAGGGAGTGACCTCAGTCCGCAAAGGAAGAGTGTGATCACTGTGTTCACAAGTTTGAGGGTCCCCTTCCTTGCTCTGTGCACGTGAGGAACTAGTTCCACACTAGGAGTTAGCTAGTGGAGGAAAGATTCCCCAGCTGGCCTAGAGGGGAGCTGGGTTCTGATGAGGGAGGAGCAGCAGCCTCCTTTCTGAGAGATGCATTACATCAGAAACCACCCAGTCCCCCTTTTCTTTGTGTGGGAAGTGTATGGGGCCAGGTTCACTGGCTAACACCACCCTGATAGTAAAAAGCAGACCTTCTTGGAAAGGGAGAACTGACTTAATGCCAACCACTGGTGAGCTTCAGACGAACAAATGGGGAAAATGATGTCAGGGGTCACGGGAAAGTTAGAGTCAGGATCCAGAGCAGTATGGGGTGGAGTGTAGGAAGCACAAGTCAAGACAGGCAGGAGAACCCAGCCAAGGTGGGGTACTGGGTGAGAGGGAAATTCTTTGACATCCAGGGCCAAGACCCAGAGCTTGGTTCAGATCCTCCAGAGCCTGAGAAGCTGGCTGATACCACAGGACAGAGAGCAGGAAGCAGGTTCCTCAGGCCTGAGAATCTTACCAAATGTAGCAACAGATTCTGCCGCAAGCCCCCGATGCCAGGAGCTTGTGAGAAGGAGTTTGGGTAAAGAGAGGGACCTGGCCCAAGCCCAGAGGGGTGTTAAAGTGAGGTGAGAGGCTAGGAGCTCGGCTGTCATCATGGTGCTGGTATCAGCCCAGAGGGAGACAGATCGTTAAACCGGCTGACCATGAACACTGGGTGGAGAAGGCAGCGGAAGCTGTCTGTCCCTAAGCTTTGCCGAACCCTTACTCTCCCTTTTAACTCATTTCAAAAGAAGAGAGACTTCTCAGAAATCAGATTATGCCATTCATTCATTCACCCATTCACTGAGTCAGTCAGTCAGTCAGTCAGTCATTCTATAGTTGCCAAGTCACGCAGCAGCTACTACTTACCAGGACCATGGATGGATGTGGACCAAAAGTGATGGGCTCACAGTGGGAGGCCCATCTAGGACTCGGGGTCATAAGAGGTGACCACCTGTGGAGCCAGCATGTGCTCCATAACCATTTAGGTATGTGTTTGGGGGTAGAGGAAGGAGGAGCTATCTATACAGCTGGGTTTAAGGATGACTAGGATTCTCCAAAGGCCACACCTAGTAACATATTGTGTTTTGAGGGCAGCTCTGAAGCAGTGACTTCAGTTTCATGCTGCGTACATCAGAGGAAATTGCCAGTGTAAGGACCCTCAGGGAACTCCTGCTCCAATGTCCCCAGAAAGAGAAGCCCATGGTGAGGAGACCCTCCAGGATCCGGCCGTCATGGAGGGAAGCTATCCCTGGGCAGATCCTCAGCAGTATCTTCTGCTATCCTCAGTGCTATTACTGTTAAGGGCACTAGGCTCTGTCACTATGCCCCTGGGACTTCCTCCCACATGAAAACAACTCTGCCTCAAAACAGACATTTGAGCGTTTCCGCCTTTCTCTCCTGCTCTCAGACCCAGTGCACTGAGCGATGATAAACTAGATGAGGCTCTTACTTTGCCCTATGTTAACTCATGCCCCTTCTATTTTTAGCAGTGCTGGAAATACCTCCTGTTTATCCCCAGAGCCACTTTAAACATTCAGTAGCATTTTTCCCACTTAAGAGGATTTATCTCAGCAAATATTAAGGGTTCACCCAAAAGGCAAGGCTCTTCCTGACCTCACGCTGCCGCTCGCATGATGCTTTCCCAGGACTGTGAGTGGGCCCAGCTCCAAGCCAGGAAGGCTGAGTTCCCCCTTTCCACCTTTAGTCATTTTCCTGCCTGAGCTTAATTTGCTCTGTGGGCATTAGGAGCAAGGATGGATTAGTACAAAGATGAATACAGGATTTCTGTGTGGAATTCCTTTTCTCATGGGGTCTCTTGTTTGATCTTGGGTGAGTTATTTAACCTCTCACAGCCTCAAACTGTTATCACTTGAGACGCATGGGTCTAGTGAAATCTCAGAGTTCCATTAAACTAGCGGCTCTGAACGAGGCTGTGTCCCTCACCCTAGGGAGTTCTTACTCTGAGGGGAAGGGGTCTTCACACTGTGAAAGCTCCTAGAATGAGACACAACAGGTGTATATTAAGAACTTGTTCAACGTTTGTTGAATGAATGAGGATACAGATATTACTATGGGAACACTGTTGAATTGATGCTTTTGAACTGTGAGGTTGGAGAGGATTCTTGAGGGTCCTTTAGACTGCAAAGAGATCCAACCAGTCTATCCTAAAGGAAATCAGTCCTGAATATTCATTGGAAGGACTGATGATGAAGCTGAAGCCCCAATACTTTGGCCACCTGATGCAAAGAGCTGACTCATTAGAAAAGGCCCTGATGCTGGGAAAGATTGAATGCAGGAGGAGAAGGGGATGACAGAGGAAGAGATGGTTAAACGGCATAAGCAGCTGATTGGACATGAGTTTGAGCAAGCTCCGGGAGATGGTGAAGGACAGGGAAGTCTGGTGTGCAGACCATGGGGTGGCAAAGAGTCGGATAGAGGCTGAACAGTCACTGAGAGGCTGAACAGCAACAACTGTTGTTTTGAGCAGACACATTTCTGATGCACAGAAAGCCCCCTCTCCCCCACCACACACACACAAATATACAGAGCCACAAAGGAAGGAAACCATTGCAGCCAGCAAGATTCTCAAGGTGCTGGGTCTGGAGTAGGAAGTGAGCAAGAGGTGGGGAAGTGTTCATCCTGGAGGGCTCCATGAATGGGCTGGGGGTAAAGGTGGTTAGAAGAGACTGTCAGGTTTTCAGGTGGGGGTGGTACAAAGTCGTGTTAGGAGAGAGGGCAGGGCCATGTCCCGAAGGCTGGGTGGAGTGGAGAGAAAAGTTTATCCCAGAAGAGGAATTAGCTCTTGAAAATCTCTGAAATAGGAGAGGGGTGAAGGTGTGGTTGGTGAAAGCAAAGCAGGTTTATCCAGATTAGCAACCAGTCAGAGAGGGGTGAGGTTGGTGGTGGTGGGGGGGTGATAATTAAGTAATTCCAAATGTGTGTAGTTTAATGGAGTTAGGAGAAAGACAAGGGGATGAACAAAAGTGTGTAGGACATTTCAGACAAGAACTCTATAACCAGTCAATCCCATGCTCTCTAGCATCTAGCATTATAAGGCAGACAGCGCGTGCCCACTTCAGCTCATCTGATCCCGTCCTCTCCCACTTGTTCATCTTCTCAAATGTGCTCCATCCCACAGCACATGAGGAACAACCATCCCAAGGAAAAAGGCAGCAGGAAAGTGGCACTATCGCAAAAGGACTCAATTCTTTCTTCACAATTAGCTCATTAAACACTCCAGGAAGCCTGTGGGTCACCCTTACCCCAGACAAGCCCTATTCTGGATCCGGGGGGGAGGGGCAATTGGAATCATGCCCAGGTGACATCACTGTCGTACAGCCAGTGCCAAAGAATAAGTGGGTGGTTTACATCACAAAACCTGAGCCAACTGATAATTGGGAATCAGGTGAATCATGTTTGACAGGTAAGAAGGAAAACAGAGGGGGCCCCCGATGATTGTATTTCCTTGAGGCAGGGCTCATTCATTGTATAAAAGGCCAGCTGGCCCGTTGACTTCACAACCGACTGGAGCAGCCAGACAATCTGTTCTTCTCTGTGGACTAGGTGAGTCTCTGATTAGAATCCATTTGAAATTTTTATTTTATCATTGTTGGAAAATGGACAGAGGCAAACACGTGTAAGAGGGCTGAAGAGAGAACACTGGAGTATCTTTATTTTAAATGAAACATGGTTTGGGTTTGAAAGGACATTAGAGCTGGTGAAGGTAGCCCCTTCAGTGGACAGCTATGGAACTGGGGGTCAAAAAGGAGGACAATCTTTGTAAGTTCTCAAGGTAAATTAGTGGTCGTGTTACCACTAGAACCATCATTTTGTTTCTGATAACTTATTATATAAATTTCAATTCATAAGATGGACCTCTACTGAATATTTATTATATTTAAGGCACAGTGCTAGGTACTGTGGAGGGGATCAAACGTCACAGAACTTACTTGGCAAACTTACAACCTAGCAGGGAAGATAATGAATGTATACACCTGTAGCTGAAATCTTAAGTAGATAGTGACTGGGATCAGAGAGGGGTCAGGGAAAGGCAGTGGCAGTTTGGGGGAGCTCAAGAAGAGATGCTGGTGATGACGCATGATGTGAGCTGTGATGGAGGAGTATTTGGACACACAGAGATGGGAAGGGAAGCATTTCAGAGAGGCCTCTGTACACAAAGGCCAGAGTAAAGTCGGAGGAGCCTAGAGTGTATAGACTCATCCAATAAGTCACAAGGTGTTCTGTGTGATACTAGAGGTGTGTACAGTGCAGTTCTTTCTACATCACTTTCTAAGTGACTTAATATGTGGTTTTGAGTTTTGTCGATAAGGGATGTGACATGAGGAAGGAAGGGAGCCGAGGAATGAATCCCCCTGCAATGGCACAGAAATGAGTTGCCTTTAAGCTCCTCCTCTTGAAAAAGCTCAGAAATTATCAAAGCATGTTTTTTTTTTTTAATCAAATTTAGCTAGGAGGAACATAAACTGTCTCCTTTTTAAAGGGGCCTGAGAAACTAGTTGGGATTTAACTTGATTTCTTCTCTGTTTAATCAAATCATTAAGTCAGCTTTTCTGTCTCTAGGTTCAGCCTCCTTTGAAGCATGAGTTCCCACCAGCAGAAGCAGCCCTGTATCCCACCTCCACAGCTTCAGCAGCATCAGGTGAAACAGCCCTGCCAGCCTCCTCCCCAGGAACCATGCATCCCGCAAACCAAGGAGCCCTGCCACACCAAAGTGCCAGAGCCCTGCCACCCCAAGGTGCCGGAGCCCTGCCACCCCAAGGTTCCAGAGCCCTGCCACCCCAAGGTGCCGGAGCCCTGCCACCCCAAGGTGCCGGAGCCCTGCCACCCCAAGGTTCCAGAGCCCTGCCACCCCAAGGTGCCGGAGCCCTGCCACCCCAAGGTGCCGGAGCCATGTCCTTCACCAGTCGTCCCAGGGCCAGCTCAGCAGAAGACCAAGCAAAGTAACGTGGTCCACAGCCGTGCCTTTGAGGAACTGACCACCAGCTGCTGAATCTCCTCCATCTGCTTCTGTTGCCCCATTTGCAGTTAGTGTGCCATCACCCTGAATCATAACCCCTTCTTCTTTGTACCCTGTAAAAAGCTTCCCTCACATTCAGTCTGGAGGGTTCCTGAGCTTCTGAATCAGGTTGAAAAGCTCACTGGCTGAGCTAGTCTTCCGGCTGCTCAGGGCTCATCTGAAGAAGGATGTTGGGGTTGGGGGAAGCGAGTGCATCTTCCCTGCTCTGCCCCCATTAAATATGTTTAACTCGATAGCAGACTGTATGTGTCACTGGCTGAGAGCTTCCTTCACGGTTCTTTCACGTGAAGCAGAAACTGCCCACAGCAAGGGCTGGTTGTGCGAGCTGCAGTCAGAACGGATCTAGACATCAGGAACATGTGTGTGTGTGTCTGTGTGTGTGACTATATTCACAAGCATTGCTAGGCTGGCATTGGGAGAGCAGGCAAGACCGCCAGAGTCTGTTACTTCGGGCAGCCTGAGTTAGAGCAGGACTTTCTTCTCGAAAGAGTAAATTATCCATATCTAAGTGTAGATAGTGTCTGCTTCATGCCATCTCTGACTCTACCCACACTGCCTTTATTCTGTTCCTATTTCTTTATTATTATTCCTGTTCCATCATGATTGTCTATTTTCCACTCATTCTCCCTGCCTGATGTACCCTATACATGGAGCCAAGCTCTTAAACACACTCACAGACACAAACACACGCACACACATCTTCATTCACACATACCTACCCACACTCTCACACACACACACACACACACACACACACACACAGATCCCCCAAATTATAAAACACACACACAAAATGATTTAATCAACTTACTCTTTTTTTGTTGTTCTTTCACTGGATCCCCAGTATGAGGACCCCAATATTATAACAGCAGAAAGGAGAGTAGCACCCAGAGCGTGTGCCCTAGGAGGCGCCTGAAAGGGGTGACCTTCGCTGCTATCTCATGGAACATACATTCACACAAATACACACTGACATGAAGGCACACACGCCTCCCTCTCTCTCCACACACAAACACACACACGCACGGTACTTCTCACAGTAGAACATAAGAGCAAATGCAGCAAATAAAAGTGGAAAAGAAAAGTTCAGGCGAGTTGAAGAAGGAAAAGAGGTTATACATAAGAGACCAGAATTAAGATAGAGTTGAGGGAGAGCAGATAACTAAGATACAAAAGGCAAGCTAGGTGTCCATTGATTGATGAGCGGATAGAGATGATGTGATATATACATACACAATGGGATATTATTAAGCCATAATAAAGAAGGGGATCCTGCCATTTGCAGCAACATACAAGGCGCAGAGGGTATTATTGCTAAGTGAGATGAGTCACATAGAGAAAGACAAATACTGTATGATTTCACTTATATGTGGAGTCTTTAAAAAACAAATACCAAAAAACAGAAACAGATTCAAAGATACGGAGAATGAACAGGAGGTCACCAAAGGGCAAGGTTTGAGGTAACGGGCGTATCTTGTGCCTCAGCTGCTAAAGAATCCACCTGCAACTTGGGAGACCTGGGTTCGATCCTTGGGATGGGAAGGTCCCCTGGAGAAGGGAACAGCTACCCACTTCAGTATTCTGGCCTGGAGAATTCCATGGACTATATAGTCCATGGGGTGGCAAAGAGTCAGACATGACTGAGTGACTTTCACTTTCACTTTCAAGTAATGGGCCAAATAAATGAAGGGAATTAACAGGTAAAAAGTTTCGGTTATAAAGTAAATGTCACAGGGATATATTGAACAGCAAATACTGTCAATAATATTGCAATACTTAATGGTGACAGATGATTACTAGACTTATTGTGGTGATCAATTAATGTATATATAAAAGGTGAATCTTTGGCCACCTGATGAGAGGAACTGACTCATTTGAAAAGACCCTGATGCTGGGAAAGATTGAAGGCCGGAGAGAAGGGGATGACAGAGGATGATATAGTTGGATTGCATCACCTACTCAATGACATGAGTTTGAGTCAGCTCCAGGAGTTGGTGATGGACAGGGAGGCCTGGCGTGCTGCAGTCCATGGGGTCGCAAAGAGTCAGACACGACTGAGCAACTGAACTGAACTGAAAAGTTGAATCACTATGTTGTACACCTGAAAGTAATGTATTATTTGTCAACTACACTTCCATAAAAAAATAAAAGGAAGAAGTCAACTGACACACAAAAAAAGTAAACATTTTCTACACCATAAATTGAAATTACATTTATTTACAACACTTCTTTAGCATGTTTCAAAAAAGCAAAGCAGTCCAAGATATTGATGAGCTAGAGGCAAGATTTTTTCAGAATCTTCCTAAAACCCTGCAGCAGTTTCCAGAACCACAGCCCCAAAAGAGAGGAAAGGGGGTACCGTTACATCTTGTGTGCGTGTGTGATCCCACATAAACCCTCTAGGCATACTAAATCTTTTTGGGAAAGCCCTCCATTCTGTCCACCCCATTCACTACCAAGGACTGCGGTCTTGCCCACTGATTTGAACCTACAGCCACCAAGGATTAAACGAGGTTATCAGGCCGAGGCAGAGTTCCCTATCTCAGCCACTCCTCTTCTTTCAGCCCCTTTTCTCTCCAGGAAGTAGAATGTCAGGTCACCCAGCCAGCACTAGAGGGCAGGGCACTGCTTGTATGTGAGAAATTTGACACAAACCATGCAAAGGTCGGTGAACTGCAGGCTCACAGCTTGGTTGCAGCTCTCATCCGTGCAGATAAAGAAATGGATGTTTGGCTCTCTTCCTGGATATGTCTTGGTTTCCTCACCTTCACACTCTTTCTGTCCTAGGAGCACCATGAGTCTAGTTGCAGCTCTCATCTGTGCAGATAAAGAAATGGATGTTTGGTTCTCTTCCTGGATATGTCTTGGTTTCCTCACCTTCACACTCTTTCTGTCCTAGGAGCACCATGAGTCTTCATGTGTCCTGAAGGAAAAAGAAGACAATTTGGTTTGGATGAAGATTGTTCTATAAGGGAGTTCCCACAGGAAACAGGCTGTTTCCTCCTTTCTCTGACTCAGAAGAAACACTCTCCATCCACTTTTCCAGTGGCTTCCAGCATCTCCCCACATAGGGCACTCAACTCTCTTCCACACTGGTCATCCTGTTCTTCTGTCTCTGCCTTCTGTCTCTTTTCTGTTGTACACAATGCTGTGGATTTGACAATGCTCTTTTTTGTTTTTATTTTCAATTAGAGGATAATTGCTTTACAATGTTGTGCTGGTTTCTCTGTACAACATGAATCAGCCTTAAGTATACATATGCCCCACCCTCTTGAAACTGACCCCCTCCCCATTCTACCCTTCTAGAATGTCCCAGAGCACCAGCTTGAGCTCCCGGTATTATACAACAGCTTCCCATTGCTATCTAGCTTATATATGGTAATGTATGTTTCAAGACTACTTTCTCAATTCTTCCCACCCTCTCCTTCCCCTGCTGTGTCCAAAAGTTCACTCTCTATATCTGCATCTCTATTCCTGCCATGCAAATAGGTTGATCAGTATCATTTTTCTAGATGACATATATATGTGTTAATATACAATATTTGTTTTTCTCTTTCTGACTTACTTCACTCTGAATAATAGGATCTAGGTTCATCCACCTCAGTTCAGCTGACTCAGATTTGTTCCTTTTATAACTGAGTAATATTCCATTTATATACATACCAAAATTTCTTTACCTATTCGTCTCTCAGTGGACATCTAGGTTGCTCCAATGTCCTGGCTATTGTAAATAGTGCTGCAGTGAACACTGGAGTAAATGTGTCTTTTTCAATTATGGTTTCCTTAGGATATACACCCAGTAGTGAGACTGCCGGGTCATATGCGAGTTTTATTCCTAGTCTTTTTTTTTTTTTTTAAAGGAATCTCCATACTGACAAAGGGTTAACCTTCAAAGTATCAATAAGCCCATTCTATTCAACATCAGAAAAACAATAAGAAAATGAACAGAAGACCTAAACAAATATCTCTCCAAAGACATACAGATGGCCAATAAACACATGAAAAGATGTCAACATCTCTCCTTATTAGAGAAAAGCAAATAAAACTACAATGAAATATCACCTCATATTCTTCAGAATAGTCATCATCAAAAAACTACAATTAATAAAGGCTGGAAAGGATGTAGAGGAAAGGGAACCCTGTCACCCTGTTGGTGAGAATGTAAATTGATACAGCCATTATGGAGAGAGGAACATTCTGAACCCCACTATTTTAACGCTGAGTTGCCACAGTCATTCAAACTGCCAGGTGATACAGGATGCCCATTTTGGCAGCGTGGCTGCCCAACTGTTCGGGGAATTTCAGGGGGCTTGTGTACTAGTTGGGAGATAACGTCCCGCTGCTCCACTTCTCCGTTACTGGGACTGCGTGGTGGCTAAGTCGCTTCAGTCCTGTCCAGCTGTTTGTGACCCTATGGGCTATAGCCTGCCAGGCTCTTCTGCCCACGGGGTTTTCCAGGCAAGGAGTGGGTTGCCATGCTCTCCTCCAGGGGATCTTCCTGACCCAGAGATCAAAACTGTATCTCCCACATTGGCAGGCAGGTTCTTTACCACTAATGTCGCCTGCGAAGCCCATGACTAGGACTACTCGATACTATAAATAAATATGCATCATAACTGTCACTCTTTTAAAATTTTAATCTCAATCCATATTAGAGGATCACATGAGTTAGAATTCTTGATATTCATGTCTTTTTTTCCAAGAAAACGTACGACATAGGTTTGATCTTTTGGAACAATATATGCTTCATTTTCTAAACCACTTTGGTTTCATGGTACATAATAATGGCAATTTCTTCTTAACACAATTTAGAAGTTGAATCCTGGGGTTATTTATTGCTTTCAACCAACATTTGCTGTTGCACAAAAGGAGAATTTTCTTTGAATGATGATGTAAGAACGGAGAATCTTTGTAAGACAGGGAAAATTGCTGAAAGGAAAAAAAATGTAAAACAAAGAAGAAATAAAAAGCCATTTATTATAATTATAGGTTTAGGTGGTCAAAGTATGTCTTCACAGATAAGACAGAGAATTTACCAACTCATTATATGAGCATGTGTTCTCTTGTCTCGACTAACACCTTCACTAGTGTCCTCGAACTTTTCCAGGTTTGAATAAAAGGAAGCTCAGTGCATCGTTTTTGGCTGCCATCTGTAATTGTACTATGTGTTCTGAGCCGTGTCCCCTCTAGGGCTAGAGACATGGACCCCAAAACCATGCCTGTGACTGAATTGCACAGAACTACACACACACACACACACACACACACACACACTCCTTCTCCAGTGGATCTTCCCGACCCTGGGATAGAACCTGGGTCTCCCACATTGTAGACAGATGCTTTACCGTCTGAGCCACCAGGGAAGTAAGCCACACACACACACACACACACACACACAAATGAATGCATCCATGACTGGTGAAATCTTAATAAGCTCAATGTATTGTACCAATATTGATTTTGATATTGTGCCACAATTATGTGTGATGTTAACATCGGGGAAATGGGGGCAAAGATGTGTATTTCCTTGCACCTTCTTGTGAATCTACGGTTACTGCAAAATTAAAAGTTAAAAAATACATACAGAACAGAGTGAATGCAGAAACTGATGTGAAAATCAATCATTAAAGAAATCTTCAAAAATGGAAAAAAATAAAAATCAATCACAAATTATTAAGAAGGTATTAAATGTGGAATTGATATAAAACTTCAATATAAAGGCTTTTCATTTTTTTTTTTTTAAATCATTGGTCTGTCTTACACTTTTACCTATCATTTATACATGATTTTCTAGCATCAAAAATTGGTATTGAAAATATTGGTTCATTGATTTATGCAGATCTTATAAATGTTAGCACATTTCATTATATATTATAGAAATCACATTCATTAATATCCCCACTATATTATGAGAAAAGGCATGAAGTGTTGGAAGCTGTAAAGCTCACAGTGCAATCAAGTAACCAAGACAGCATAAGTCTTTCAAAATTATAATTTTGCTAAAAGTTCACATTTAATCATTGGCAATAAATCCTATTGTTGTTTAACAAGTGCAACAAACCTAGCATCTGAAAATAATGCATATTTGTTTTCTCATAGCTACCAGGGATTAGGAGACTAAGGCACAGTTTAGCTGGGTCCTCTGTTCAGGGTCTCATAGACTGTGATCCAGATGTCCACCAGGCTGTAGCTACCTTCCAAGCTCATTCAGCTTGTTGACAACATTCATTTCCTGTGGTTCCAGCTTTTTGCTGGCTGTCCACTGGACTCCTCTCTCAGTTCCTAGAATCCACCTGCAATTCCTAGGGCTCCAAAATTCCATGCCAAGTGAATTTCTCCAACACGGTCACAGGGGCTCTTGCTTCATCAAACCTGGAAGGGGAATATCTGCTAGTGAGTCATACCCATAACAAAATCACAGGAATGGAAATACCATATCCTTTTTTGTAATCTGTAGGTCAGAAGCAGGTAACATCACAAGTCCACACTCAGGGGGAAGGGATTACATGAAGTATAAATACTAGGAAGGGAACTGTTGGGAGCAGTACCTTAGGGTCTGATTACCACAAATACTGTGCGCTGTTTTTTCTTAAAATGACAAGCTTAATTCATTGTTGAAGAAATGTCTGCTGAATACCCATCTGACTAACCACAGTTTGGCTATCAGTTATTCTTTTTTTTTTTTTTCTTTACTAATTAGATCTCTCTCTTTTTTTTTTCCTTAATTAATTTTTATTTTTTAGTTTGTTTTATTCTTTCAAGTAAAAATAAAGCTTATGCTTCATAAAGAACAGCTAATTCAGATCAAAATTCAGTGGCCCAAAGGCTTTTTCTTTAGATAATTATCATGCTTTGAAAGGCAGCAGAAATGACATGTATATTATCCATTTTGTCACATGGAATTTCCAACTAAAGCATACACTGAAGAGTGGAGATGTATTTAAAGGACATTCTTAACTGGAACTGGCACTGCTCTCTCCAAGTGGATGATAGGTGAAGAATGCAATGATTGCTCCTTTTCAGAGAAGGCAAGTCAGAAGATAAGAGTGAGTCATTTTCACAAAGAGTAAGGAATCCTCGCCTCTGATGCTCTTGTTTCTGAGAAGCAAAACTTTTTTGAAGCTGCCTTCCCTATTTAATGATATTTTTGTTTCTGTTGACCCCTCTGTAGATAACACCTTTCTGCTTTAAAAAAAAATACTTTACACATAAATAACTAATTTTCCAATTTCTGTGAGAATTGGACATACAAATGGATAGCAGGATGAGCTTTTTTCATTTTAATAGTTTGATCTTGTTTCTCAAATCCTTCAGAAGCTGTTTAGCCCTCCTTCAACCTGACCCTTCTTCAGCGTATGACAGCCCTGAGAGGCTACTTTTATTGAGATGGTAAATTTGTGAGGTTTGGGTTTTTTAAATTAATTGATTTATTTTAATTGTGAGGTTTTAAATCTTCCCCATCTCATGGCTTTGTAAGTTGCCTTGCCTCAGGGGCCAGTGTGGCTGGGCCGAGAAAGGAGTTGCCTTATTTTGCAAATCCAGTCACATTATGGACAGGATGATAGACCAGAAATCTCAAGTATGACCTGCAGGTCCCTTGTTGGGAGCAAGAAGGGGGAGGTCCCTGAACTGAGTGTTTATTGCATAAATAATTCAATATAAATGAAGGCAAAGAGTACAGTTCCTGGTACTTTAACAATAATCAAGGCAGTGGCACCAAGCTGTGCTAGTAAACAAGATATGAAGTTATTTCATTCATCTGATTTACAAATCTTACAGAGTAAGCAGTAAGAGAAACATTCAAATGATTGATACAATCAGGATCTATTAAGCTCTGAAATGTGAAATCCTATAGAAAAAGCATTTACTAAAGGATGTATCATCTTTATGGGGCAATAATTTGCTAAGTGGAATACTGCTAGGTGATAGTGACCTAGTTAGCTAAGAACAGTAGCAGGATGCTGATGGTAACAAAGATAGTTGTTCCTGGAATGCCAGAGCCAACATCTGACTCACTGAGATAGCCCTCATGCCCAGAATTCCCTGTGCAGCCCCTAAACCTGAGGCTGCCAGTGCTCTTTCTCCCTCTCATACTGGATATTAGGTTGCACTGCCTCTACTGGGCCAATCAGAGGGTTAAAATCTCACAAAAATGAATCAGGAACAGAATCTGTGTGTAGAGAAGCAGTCATAAATATGCCAGTGTAGGGAATGCACCAGAGTTCTAATTGCTCACCCATGGGTACGTTTCTGTCTTACCATGCTTCTTTTCCATATTCTTGGTCCCAAAGGCTTACATTTAGATTTAAATAGCCAGGTATGATTAGTGGCTACTGTATTGAACAGCCTGGTTCCAGAGCCAGTTCTAGGGCCTCTAAAATGGTGCTTTAGGTCAATTTCGAGTTTCCTGCACTGATCCATCATGATTTCTCTGACCTAGGCACTGATTCCCATCTTGGGGCAGTCTTCTCTCTCTTTTGGCATCTCATGACATGTCCCAACCTGAATCCCCACAGAACAGAATCTGCAATAAAGTCTTATGTGCAACTAATTTCTTCTTGGAGAATGTAGTCCTGCAGAGGAGGAAGAAGGGATTAAGGAAGAGTGAAACTAGGCCAAAGAAAACACAAATTTGTTACAAAGAATATGTAACAAAGTAGACAGCCATCAAGGGCATTTCCCTAATAATATTTTTGCTTCCCTGGTGGCTCAGACGGTAAAGCATCTGCCTGCAATGTGAGAGACCCAGGTTCGATTCCTGGGTCGGGAAGATCCCCTGGAGAAGGAAATGGCAGTCTACTCCAGCACTCTTGCCTGGAAAATCCCATGGACGGAGGAGCCTGATAGGCTACAGTCTATGGGGTCGCAAAGAGTCGGACACGACTGAGCGACTTCACCTTCACCTTCATTTTTGATTTGTAACTAAAAAGCCTCTTGATGAAAGTGAAAGAGGAGAGTGAAAAAGTTGGCTTAAAGCTCAACATTCAGAAAACGAAGATCATGGCATCCAGTCCCATCACTTCATGGGAAATAGATGGGGAAACAGTGGAAACAGTGTCAGAATTTATTTTTCTGGGCTTCAAAATCACTGCAGATGGTGACTGCAGCCATGAAATTAAAGACGCTTACTCCTTGGAAGAAAAGTTATGACCAACCCAGATAGCATATTCAAAAGCAGAGACATTACTTTGCCAACAAAGGTCCGTCTATTCAAGGCTATGGTTTTTCCAGTGGTCATGTATGGATGTGACAGTTGGACTGTGAAGAAGGCTAAGCGCCAAAGAATTGATGCTTTCGAACTGTGGTGTTGGAGAAGACTCTTGAGAGTCCCTTGGACTGCAAGGAGATCCAACCAGTCCATTCTGAAGGAGATCAACCCTGGGATTTCTTTGGAAAGAATGATGCTAAAACTGAAGCTCCAGTACTTTGGCCACCTCATGCGAAGAGTTGACTCATTGGAAAAGACTCTGATGCTGGGAGGGATTAGGGGCAGGAGGAGAAGGGGACGACTGAGGATGAGATGGCTGGATGGCATCACTGACTTGATGGATGTGAGTCTGAGTGAACTCCGGGTGTTAGTGATGGACAGGGAGGCCTGGCGTGCTGCGATTCATGGGGTCGCAAAGAGTCAAACACGACTGAGCGACTGAACTGATCTGAACTGATAGTTAATTACGTTAAGCATCTTTTACATATCTGTTGACCATTTGTATATCTTCATCAGAGAAATGTCTGTTCAAATCCTTTGCTTATTTTTCAAATTAGGTTATTTGTTTTTCTACTGAATTGTAAGAGTTCCTTATATATTTTGGAAATTAACCCTTCATGAGATATATAGCTTCCATTCTGTAGGCTGCCTTTTCACTCTGTTGATCCTTCACTGTATAGAAGTTTTTAAATTTGATGTAGTTTCTCATGACTATCTTTGCTTTTGTTACTTGTGCTTTTGGCTTCAAATCCATTAAATCATTGTCAATACCAGTGTATCCCCCTATGTTTTCTTGTAAGTAGTAGAAGGTAGGAGTCCAAAGTCCAAATTTTTATTTATTTATTTTGGCATGTAGATAGCCCTTTTCCCCATTATCATTTGTTGAAGAGGCTATTCTTTTCATCTTATGTGTCCTTAGCACCCTTGTCAAAGTTGGTTTACTATATACATGTGAATTTATTTCTGGGCTTTCTATTCTATTCCATTGGTCTATAAGTCTTTATAGAAGTAGAATACTGGGGACGAGATTGGGAGTTCATGTACACTCATGGCTGATTCATGTCGATGTGTAGCAAAACGAATACAGTATTGTAAAGCAAAACAAACTAAAAAATAAAAATTAATTAAAGAAAAAAAGAAGTAGAATACTGTTTTAATTATTGTTGCTTTGTAATATATTTTGAAATTGGAAAAGTGTTTTGCCTCCAGCCTTTTTTTTTTCCCCCTCAAGATCATTTCTGACAATTCTGGCTCTTTTGTGGTTCCAAATGGATATTATTAAAAGGATAAAGGTTAAGGAGAAATTAGAATTCTTATACATCATTGGTAGGAATGTAAAATAAACAGCTGTGGAAAAAGTATAGAGATACCTCAGAGAAACAAAAATAGAGCTACCATACGATCTGACTTCATATTTGTGGGAATATATGTAAATAATTTAAACAAATTTTCTTTTGATGGGCAGGGCTATGTTCCCTCCCTGTTGTTTGACCTGAGAACAAACTATGGTGGAGGTAATGGAGATAATGGCAACCCCCTTCAATAGGTCCCATGCACACAATGCTGCACTCAGTGCCCCTGACCCTACAGCAGGCCACCACCAACCCAGGCCTCTGCCGGATACTCCTGGACGCTCACAGGCAAGTCTGGGTCAATCTCTTGGAGGGCCACTGCTCCTTTTTCATGGGTACTGGTGCACACAAGGTTTTGTTTGTGCCCTCTGTGAGTCTGTTTCCCCAGTCATGTGTAAGTTCTGGCAGCTCTGTGTGGGGTTAATGGTGACCTCCTCCAAAAGGGCTTATGCCACACCCAGGTCTGCTGCACCCAGAGCCCCTGCCCCTGTGGCAGGCCACTGTGGAGGCATACCTCCACAAGAGACACTCAAACACTCAAAGGCAAGTCTGGCTCAGTCTCTGTAGGGTCTCCTGGTGCACACGAGGTTTTGTTTGAACCCTCAAACGTCTCTAGCAGGTATGGGGTATGATTCTAAATGCAATATTGCCTCTCCTACCATCTTGTTGGGGTTTCTCCTTTGCTCTTGGATGTGGGGTATCTTTTTTGGGGAGGAGACAACATTCTCTTTTCAGTGGTTGTTCAGGAGCAAATTTTACTTTTGGAGTTCTTTTAGAGTTCTTGCAGGAGAAGATGAACACATGAACTTCTACTCTGCCATCTTATTAAAAACTGGATTAAAGATTTACTGTACATGGCCCCACCCATCAGAACAGGACCCAGTTTCCCCCACAGTCAGTTTCTCTCATCAGGAAGCTTCCATAAGCCTCTTCCATGAGGGCAGACAGAATGAAAACCACAATCACAGAAAACTAATCAAACTGATCACATGGATCACAGCCTTTTCTAACTCAGTGAAACTATGAGCCATGCCGTGTAAGGTCACCCAAGAAGGAAGGGTTATGTGGAGAGTTCTGACAAAACGTGGTCCACTGCAGAAGGGAATGGCAAACCACTTCAGTACTCTTGCCTTGAGAAACCCATGAACAGTATAAAAAGGCAAAAAGATATGACACTGAAAGATGAACTCCCCAGGTCGGTAGGTGCCTAATATACTACCGGGGAAGAGTGGAAAAATAACTTCAGAAAAAATGAAGAGATGGAGCCAAGCAAAAACAACACCCAGTTGTGGACGTGACTGGTGATGGAAGTAAAGTTTGATGCTGTAAAGAGCAATATTTCATATAAACCTGGAATGTTAGGTCCATGAATCAAGGTAAACTGGAAGTGGTCACACAGCAGATGGCAAGAGTGAATATTGACACTTTAGGAATCAGTGAACTAAAATGGACTGGAATGGGTGAATTTAACTCAGATGACCATTATATCTACTACTGTGGGCAAGAATCACTTAGAAGAAATGGAGTAACCCTTATAGTCAAAAGAGTCTGAAATGCAGTACTTGGGTACAATCTCAAGAATGACAGAATGATTGCTGTTCGTTTCCAAGGCAAACCATTCAATACACAGTAATCCAAGTCTATGCCCCAACCACTAATGCTAAAGAAGCTGAAGTTGAATGTTTCTATGAAAACCTACAAGACCTTCTAGAAATAACACTAAAAAAACATGTCCTCTTCATTATAGGGGAAGTTGGAAGTCAAGAGATACATGGAGTAATAGGCAAATTTGGCGTTGGAGTACAAAGTGAAGCAGGACAAGGCTAACAGAGTTTTGCCAAGAGAATGCACTTGTCATAGCAAACACCCTCTTCCAAAAACACAAGAGAAGATTCTACACATGGACATAACCAGATTGTCAATACTGAAATCAAATGGATTATATTCTTTGCAGCTAAAGATGGAAAAGCTCTATACAGTCAGCAAAAACAAGACCAGGAGCTGACCGTGGCTCAGATCATAAACTTGTTACTATCAAATTCAGACTTAAATTGAAGCAGGGAAAACCACTAGACCATTCAAGTATGACCTAAATTAAATCCGTTATGATTATACAGTGGAAGTGACAGATAGATTCCAGGGATTAGATCTGAGAGACAGAGTGCCTGAAGAACTATGGACAGAGATTTGTGACATTGTACAGGAAGGAGGCATGATCAAGACCATCCCCAAGAAAAAGAAATGCAAAGAGGCAAAATGGTTGTCTGAGGAGGCCTTACAAATAGCTGAGAAAAGAGAAGTGAAATGTAAAGGAGAAAAAGAGAGATACACCTATCTGAATGCAGAGTTCCAAGGAATAGCAAAGAGAGATAAGAAATCTTTCCTTCCTCAGTGATCAATGCAAAGAAATAGAGGAAAACAATAGAATGGGAAAGACTAGAGATCTCTTCAAGAAAATTAAAGATACCCAGGGAACATTTCATGCAAAGATGGACACAATAAAGGAGAGAAATGGTATGGACCTAACAGAAGCAGGAGATCTTAAGAAGAAGTGGCAAGAATACACAGAAGAACTATACAAAAAAGATCTTCATGACCCAGATAACCACGATGGTGTGATCACTCACCTAGAGCAAGACAGCCTGGATGTGAAGTCAAGTGGGCCTTAGGAAGCATCACTACTAACAAAGCTAGTGGAGGTTATAGAATTCCAGTTGAGCTACTTTAAATCCTAAAACATGATGCTGTGAAAGTGCTGCATTTAATATGCCAGGAAATTTAGAAATTTCAGCAGTGGCCACAGGACAAGAAAAGGTCAGTTTTTGTTCCAATCCCAAAGGAAGGCAATGCCAAAGAATGTTCAAACTACTGCACAATTGCATTCATCTCACACACTAGCAAAGTAATGCTCAAAATTCTCCAAGCCAGGCTTCAACAGTACATGAGCCATGAACTTCCAGATGTTCAAGCTGGATTTTTAAAGGGCAAAGGAACCAGAGATGAAATTTCCAACATCCATTGGATCGTCAAGAAAGCAAAAGAGTAACATCTACTTCTGCTTTATTGTCTACACCAAAGCCTTTCATTGTATGAATCACAACAAACTGTGGAAAATTCTTAAAGAGTTGGGAATACCAGACCACCTCACCTGCCTCCTGAGAAATCTGTATGCAGGTCAAGAAGCAAGTTTTAGAACTGGACATGGAACAACAGACTAGTTCCATATCAGAAAAGGAGTACATCAAGCTTGTATATTGTTACCCTACTTATTTAACTTATATGCAGAGTACATCATGTGAAATGCCAGGCTGGATGAAGCACACATTGGAATCAAGATTGCCAGGAGAAATATCAATAACCTCAGATACACAGATGACACCACCTTTATTATAGAAAGCGAAGAGAAACTAAAGGGCCTCTTGATGAAAATGAAAGAGGAGAGTGAAAAAGTTGGCATAATACTCAACATTCATAAAACTAAAAGCATGGCATCTGATCCCACCACTTTATGGCAAATAGATGGGAAAACAATGGAAACAGGGATAGGCTTCTTTTTTCTTGGGCTTCAAAATCACTGCAGATGATAACTGCAGCCATGAAATTAAAAGACAGTTGCTCCTTGGAAGAAAAGCTATGGCCAACCTAGACAGCATATTAAAAAAACAGAGAATTACTTTGCCAACTAAGGTCCATCTAGTGAAGGCTATGGTTTTTCCAGTTGTCATGTATCATGTGAAAGTTGGATGATAAGGAAAGCTGAGTACCAAAGATTTGATGTTTTCGAACTGTGCTGTTGGAAGAGACTCTTGAGAGTCCTGTGGACTTCAAGGAGATCAAACCAGTCCATCCTAAAGGAAATCAGTCCTGACTATTCATTGGAGGGACTGATGCTGAAGCTGAAGCTCCAATACTTTGGCCACCTAATGTGAAGAACTGACTCATTGGTAAAGACCCTGATACTGGGAAAGATTGAAGGGAGGATGAGAAGAGGATAAGAGAAGATGAGTTGGTTGGATGGCATCACCAATTCTATGGACATGAGTTTGAGCAAGCTCTGGGAGTTAGTGAAGGACAGGGAAGCCTGGCACGCTGCAGTCCATGGGGTCACAAAGAGCCGAACACAACTGAGTTACTGAACTGAACTGATCCAAAAGAATTTAGATCATTGTCTCCAGGAGGTAGCTACACCCCCATGCCCTTTTTAGTACTATTTATAGTAGCCAAGATATGGAAATAATACAATTGTCCATTAGCAAATTAATAGAGAAAATATGGACATAAACAAAATGGGATTCTAGTTGCCCTTTAAATGAAAGTAATCTTGTCATTCTCAACAACATGGATGAACCTGGAGAACATTATGCTAAGTGAAATAAGCCAGTTACATGAGGACAAATACTGTATGATTCTATTTATAGAAGGCATTTAAAACAGACTCATAGAAGCAGAGAGTATAATGGTGTTTTCTATGGGTGAAGTAATAGGGCAAATGGAGCATTGTTATTCAATGGATATCAAGTTTCAGTTATGCTATATGATTAAAATCTAGAGATCAGTTCTCCAAGATAATAACTCTACCTAACAATATGGTATAGTGTACTTAAAATTTAAGAGAATACATAAATTTCTCACCACAAAGTAGTGTGAGTGGGGAACACACTCAAAATGGTGAGTGGGGAACACATTGGAAGGTTGGATATGTCTCTCTTCTGTAGAGATGATGCTACAGGTGTTTGCACACGTCCAAACTCATATTTAGTTATGCATGTTAAATATGAAAAAAAATGTGTTTCAGAAGGGTTTTCTCTGGGAATGAAAGGGGAAAGTGTTGTCTATCAACTCATGCATTCCAGTGGAAAGGTGTGGCTGTGAAGCATTAACTATTCAAGCCTGCATTTCTACAAATGCATTAAAAACTCCCACAGACATCTCATGTTGTGGCATTCTGGAACCTAGGATCAAGAAAGGAAAGGTAGCACCCAAGGGGATGTGTGGGAATTTCATACTATCTTGGCTGGGAAGAGGCAAGACCAGAAAATTTGGAGAGTGTTTAAAGTGTCCCAAACCACCCATATAAAGATCCCAAGCAAGACCCAGGCCATTGATATGGAAAGAGTTTCAGCCTTCAGCCCCTGGAAAGTGGTCCAGTGGAAAAGATCAAAGTGCCTCTGGAGGTGGGGGAGTTGAGGGGTACTAGGAAAATGAGAAATGAACACATTTTCAATAGGGTTTTTCTACATTTGCTTCTTTTTGTTCCCCTTCTCTACAAGGATGGTGTTTAAAAAAATTAATGCACATTTAAGTGCATCACCATCAGAAGCAATACTGTTGCAAGAAAGGAGACCCCTTCCAGGGCCTGAAAGTGGGCTCTTGTCTAATATTCAGAAATGAACCATGTGATGAGAAACACCAGAGATGATATTGGGGAGACAAAGCAAGAGATGTTATTGGGAGTGGGGTGCCCAGGTGGAAAGCAAGAGGGTAAGGAAACCCAGGAGAACTGCTCTGCCACGTGGCTCAAAGTCTTGGATCTTATGGTGATGGGATTAATTTCTGGGTTGTCTTTGGCCAATTGCTGTGTGTTTCCCCTAACAATGTGACTCTGTAGGGGTCAGTTTCCTTAATGCATACAGCACTGGTGAAGAAACCAAACTTCTCTGAAGGATAGAAAGCACGTCAATACCAAGCCAGTGAATATGCTTGTCCAAACAGAACAACAGTGTGGGTAAATTAGAGGGGCTAGTGGCTGATGCCAGAGAGGCTTTTGTTAAGGTGAAAAGGATTGATTAGTACAGAGCAAAAGAAAGCCCACCAGAGAAGGAAGTCAGGAAATGAGAAAGGAATTTCTTCTAGAACCAAAGTCAATAATCAATTTAAGACATGAGGAAGACCCAGATTCATGCAGAGGAGCAGGAAGCAGTTTCTCTGGAAATAAGGATCCCAGGGAGAGTAGCAGGATCTAGGCAAAGATTCCTGTGTCAAGGGCTCTGAGAGGTGGTTTTAGGAAAGGGAGGGACCTGGACAAACCTGAGAGGAGACCTGCAGTGACACCAGAGACTAGAGCTTAGATGTGACAGTGACATTGGCACCACCTTAGAAGATCATGGCTGGTCAGACAGTAGCTGAGAGGGAAGGACGTGGGTGGGGAAGGAAGCAGGGCAAGAGCATGACGAACCCACACCTTCTCAACTCATACTATTAAGCCTGTCATAAGATAGTGAATCACTTCTAAGAGGTCACCTTATTATGGTTGCTCAAGCAGTTCATGGGATTCCCAGGCAGCACTAGTGGTAAAGAACCTGCCTGCCAATGCAGGAGATGCAAGAGACGCAGTTTCGATCTCTGGGTCAGGAAGATCCCCTGGAGGAGGGAATGGCAACCCGTTCCAGTATTCTTGCCAAGAGAATCTCCATGGAGCCTGGCATGCTACAGTCCATAAGGTCTCAAAAAGTCGGACACAGGTGAAGCACCTTAGCATGCATGCAAGCAGTTCATGTATATCTTTCTAAAATAATGCTTTCTTCTGTTTCTCTCTCTCTCCTTCCTTCCTTCTTCCTTCATTTCTCCCTTTCTTCTTTTGCTCTCTTCTTCTCTCCCTTTTTCCTTCAATCTTTCCTTCCTCCCTTTCTTCTAGGGACATATGCATCTATCAAGGAAAACAATAACTGCATATTGACTGAGCATCTACCAGACAATGGATGAAGCTAAAGTGTAATTAGAGCTTTGGAGAACTAAGAAAGGAGATCTCAGTGGTGGCTGTGCCTGGACCTCAGGTTAACGTGAGATAAGAGAGGTAAAGCAGTGGGAAGGGAGGAACCATCCACATACCTGAATTTTAAGAATGTTTGAATTTCCTAAGGGCCACACCTGCTAAGAGATTGTGCATTGAGGTCAACCCTGGGTTAGTGACCTCTATTTCACCTTATCCTGATCAGAAGATGTGGCTGGTTCATGAACTCAAAGAATCAGGCTTTCTAGTTTTTTGTTGCCCACAGAGAAGAGAGATCCCATGAGAAGCAGGGTCTTAGGGCTGTTCCAACATGCTGGACAGATCCAGTCTTAACTGTCCATCCCCAGTGATATGCACAGCGTGGTGAATGTGGCATCTTAAGGTCCTTCAGAGGGAAGCATTTCCAAAGCAGACATTTTAACTTTTCCTTTCCTTTCACAGGTTTGGATCTACTAAGAGATGGAATATCAGATGCTACACTTACTACCACCATTCCCATGGCCTCCCAGGAGACACAATAGTGCCTATTGTTCATCTCCACATTCACTTAGGAAATTAAAATGCTCAACAAGGTTAATCTGAACTAACTATTAGGGTCCTATTAAACAGGCGTGGTTATTTCTGGTCCCAGGAGCCTGGAACTTCTCTCTGATTTAACTTATCACCACCCAAGAACCCTGTTTCCCATAGCAACCACACTACAAATGGTAGACAGTGAGAACAGACCCATCAAAAAAAAGTGACATCACCATCAAACAATAAGTGCCCCACAAAATATTAAGCCAGAGATTTTCACTACTAAAGCTGGAATGAAGACAGTTTAGCACCCCCAAATCCCACTTCCTTAAGGCAAGGCTCATATTCTATATAAAATGCCAGCTGGCCAGAGATTTCTCACCAGACCCAGGAGACCAGACAACTCAAACGTTTCTTCACATCAGGTGAGACTCCTCACATGGATTTTCTTAATATTTGCCTAATGATATTGTATTTTGATTAAGATCTCTTTGCCATGATGTGATATATTATTTTAAATGCAAAGTAATTTATGTTTAAGGTGACTATAGATTTTTCTGACTTCTCACTTAGATTACAGCTGTGGAATTTGGGGTCAGAAAAGGGGACTAGTTTCTGTTGACCATCTGTTCAGTTGGCAGGAGCATATAGGCTACAGCTCACGTTCAGGTAAATTTTAGTGACATTTTAATATTCTCTCATTAATTTTTAGACTCTGCAAAATCGAGGGCACTGCATTGGTACTTTGGCTGTATAAAAGATACACTTCTTTACTCCTTGAACCCATGGTCCATCAGAGAATGTAATACATAAGAGTAATTTACAAAAAAAATACTGCACATAGAATAGAGAGGATGAGGCAGGTATTGTGCTGAGTCAGAATGAGAAATATGACTTGGGATCTGGGAGGAGAGCCATGACGGGTGAGCGTGTATGGACAAGCAACAGCAGAATGGAAAGACTTCCAGAAACGAGCACCAAGAAGACAATGTGAACAGACACTCATAGATGGAATTGTGCGGGCTTATGGATTTTCCTATGAGAACTGAGGCACTCTATGTGAGGGATGTGAGATGGTAGACAGCAGATTTTGAACTTTATCCTTTTTCAATTGATTGTAAACCGAGGGCTTCAATCAATCATAGGAACCTGAAGTTATGTTATGTGGCTAATGTAGATTTTCGGAAAAAAAAAAAAAAAAAAAAGGGAAGAAAGGAAGCAAAGAGAAAGGCTCCACTCCCATGGGAGCAAAATAAACCACCTTTAAACTTCTCTTGAAAGTGTACAGGAATCCTTAAAGTTTCCTTTGATTCTCAAATTCAAGGAAAGAAAAATAAAGAGAAGAGAAGCTTTTGTTTCTTAAGGGGCATGAAATTAAGATATTTGTCATTAGACTTGGCTTCCTCCTTGTTTTACTAAACTACTAAATCTGCTTTTCTGTCTCTAGGTCCAGCCTTCTTTAAAGCATGAGTTCCTACCAGCAGAAACAGCCCTTCATCCCACCCCCTGAGCCTGAGCAGCAGCAGGTGAAACGCCCTGCCAGCCTCCACCTCCACCTCAGGAACCATTTATTCCCATAATTGAGGATCCATGCCTTCCAAAGGTTCCACAACTGGACAACACCAAGGTTCCCGAGCAAGGCTATTCCACACTTCCGCAGCCATGTCCCATCAAAGATCCGGAGCCAGTCTACACCAACGTCCCTCAGCCTGGAAATACCAAGGTGCCTGAGGCATACCCTTCAGTGGTCATTCCAGGCCCAAACCAACGGAAGGACAACCAGAAGTAACGTGGTCCACAGCTATGCCCTTGAGGAACCAAACTCTAGATATTGAACACCTTCTCCCCTTCTGTTTCTCTGTCTTCATTGTGTAGATCTTGCAATGAGTATTTGCTTTCCCTGAGTCACAGCCTTTCTTGTTTGCATCCTAAAAATATGTGCTATGAGGTTTTCCTTACTCTGAACAGTCCTCTGAGCTCTGAGTTCTGCAGAAGGCCTTAGCAGCTTTACTGGTTCTCAGTTGCTTGGGGTTCATCTGAGGGGAGAACCTGGATTTGAAGAAATATCTCTTTCCCTTTCTATCTCTATTAAAACACTTTAAAGCACACTCCTGGATGTTGGTGTCATTGGCTGACATTGGTGTCATTGTGCCTCATTCTTTGCTGTCCCATAATCAATAGGACTTGCAGTTAGAGAGGAGTTGATATAGATGACATCGGTCTAATTCTGGTACCCTGGGCTTCTGTTGGTGTGTGTGTATGTGTGTGTGTGTGTGTGTGTGTGTGATTACATTTAGGGGGCATCCTTGGAATGGCAATAGCTAGAGCCTGTCACTCAGGCAGCCATACCTGGAGCAGATTTCTTCTCTGGCAGTGGACTGAGTTTTGTTTGTTCCAAGCTACCTCCAAGCTCGTGTGCACTGCCTCCAAGACTCCAGTTTATTCCAAAAAACATCACTCCTAAATGTGTCTCCTTTGCTGTCTTTCATGTAGGATCATCAGTGCTATTCTAGATTCCATACATATGTGTTAATATATGATATTTGTCTTTCACATGGGGGAAGGAGAGGGTGGGATGATATGAGAGAATAGCATTGAAACATATGCATTATCATATGTAAAATAGATAGCCAGTGGGAGTTCAGTGCATGATGCAGGGAACTCAAAGCCAGTGCTCTCTGACAACCTAGAGGGGTGGGATGGGGGGGAAGTGAGAGAGGGGTTCAAAAGGGAGGGGACATATGTATACCTAATGTGGATTCATATTGATGTATGGCAAAAACCATCACAATATTGTAAAGTAATTATCCTGTAAAGTAAAAATAAAAAATTTCTAAAAACATCCTTCCTACATTCTTGAACCTAATATTCTGGTTTTCTTCACTAGTTTTTACTTTACAGATACCCACACAAGGAGGCATTGGGTTATAAGCAGCTACATGCTTATATGATCTGACACATGGGCCTCATGTAATTAACCCTTCTACTCAAGTCCTTCTTAGTCTGCCCCCTTCTAACTACAAATAATAGTAATGATCAGAGGGGTTCTATTTTCTTGAAGTGATTCTTCTATTTTGATACATTCTGTAAAGGCTTTATGACTCATATTCTGATTTTAAAATTTTTATTGGAGTATAGTTGATTTGCAATCGTGTTATTTTCAGGTATATAGCAAAGTGACTCATATAACTGATGTGTGTGTGTGTGTGTGTACACTCTTACCTTCCTACATTCTTGAACCTAATATTCTGGTTTTCTTCACTAGTTTTTACTTTACAGATACCCACACAAGGAGGCATTGGGTTATAAGCAGCTACATGCTTATATGATCTGACACATGGGCCTCATGTAATTAACCCTTCTACTCAAGTCCTTCTTAGTCTGCCCCCTTCTAACTACAAATAATAGTAATGATCAGAGGGGTTCTATTTTCTTGAAGTGATTCTTCTATTTTGATACATTCTGTAAAGGCTTTATGACTCATATTCTGATTTTAAAATTTTTATTGGAGTATAGTTGATTTGCAATCGTGTTATTTTCAGGTATATAGCAAAGTGACTCATATAACTGATGTGTGTGTGTGTGTGTGTACACTCTTTTTTATAGATTCTTTTCCCATATAGGCCATTACGGAGAGTACTGAGTAGATTTCCCTGTGCTATACCGTAGGTCCTTTTCAGTTATCTATTTTATATATAGAACAGACTTAGGGACACAACAGGGAAAGGAGAGGGTGGGCTAATTGAGTGGGTAGCACTGACATATGTACGTTACAGTGAGTAAGATAGGTAACCAAGGGGGAGCTGGCATACAACACAGGGTGCTCAGCCCAGTGCTCTGGGACAGCCTAGAGGGATAGGACGGAGGGTGGGTGGTGGCAGGGAGGCTTAAGAGGGAGGAGACACATGTATATTTATGACTGATTCAGCAGAAACCAGTATAATATAGTAAAGCATTTATCCTCCACTTCAAATATTTTTAAAGTAATGTGGATATGTCTATTCCAATCTCCCAATTTAATCCTCCCCCCTCCTTACTCCCAGGTAATCATAAGTTTGTTTTTTGCTTCTGTTTTGTAAACAAGCTCATTTGTACCCTTTTTTTAGATTTCACATATAAACAGTATCATATGATATTTGCCTTTTTTTTGGTCAGACTTCCTTCCTCAGTATGAAAACCTCTAGGTCCATTCATGTTGTTGCAAATGACATTATTTCATTTTTTTTTATGCTGAGTAATATTCCATTGTATATATGTACCATATCTTCTTTATCCATTCCTCTGTTGATGGACACTTAGGTTGCTTCTGTGCCTTGGCTACAGTAAATGGTGCTGCAATGAACTTTGGCATGCATGCATCTTTTCAATTTACAGTTTTTTCTAAGTATGTGCCCAAGGAATGGGACTGCTGAGTCATATCATGTTTCCATTTTTAGTTTTTTTTAAGGAACCTCTATACTATTCTCCATAGTGGCTGTACCAATTTACATTCTCACAAACAGTGCAAGAGGGTTCCCTTCTCTCTACACCCTGTCCAGCATTTATTGTTTGTAGATTTCCTTATGATGGCTGATTTGACCAGTGTGAGATGATAGCTTTTGTAGCTAATACAAAAAATAGAGAAAAATCAGCAAAACCAAAAGGTGGTTCTTTGAAAAGATCAACAAAATTGACACATCTGAAGTTAGACTGACTAAGGAAAAAAGAAAGAATTTTTAAATAATTCAGATTTCTTTCTATCAGTGTATAGAAACTGATTTTTTAATATTGATTTTGTATTTTGAAACTTTACTGAATTTGTTTATGAGTTCTAAGAGGTTTTTGGTGGAGTCTTCGGGGTTTTATATACATTCATAAATTTTCTTGCCTAATTGCTCTGCCTAAGACTTCCAATACTAAGCTGAATAGAAGTGACAATAAGCACCTGTCCCAGGAAAAGTTTTCAACTTTTCACATTTGAGTATTATGTTAGCTGAAGGCTTGTCATATATGGCTTTTATTATGTTGAGGTACATTCCTTCTATACCCACTTTATTGAGAGTCTTTTTAAAACATCATTAATGGGTGTTGAACCTTGTCAAATGTTTTCTGTGTCTATTGAGATGATTGTATGATTTTTATTCTTCAATTTGTTAATGTGGTATATCATACTGACTGATTTGTGGATGTTGGACCATCCTCATATCTCTGAAATAAATCCCACTTGATAGTGATGTATGACCATTCTAATCTGCTATTGAATTTGGTTCTAGCATTTTGTTGAGAATTTTAAAATCTCTGTTTATCAGGGATATTGACCTGTACTTTTATTTTCTTCTAGTGCCTTCATCTGGCTTTGTTATCAGAGTAGTGCTGGCCTTTGAAATGAGTTAGGGAATGTTCCCTCCTCTTCAATATTTTTTGGAAGAGTTTGAGAAGGGCTGATGCTAATTCTTCTTTCAATATTTGGTAGAAAAAATATTTGGTTGTATTCATTAATGAAGCCATCTGGTGCTGGGTTTTTTTTTTTTGTTGGGATATTTTCATTATTGATTGAATCTCCTTACTTGTTATAGATCTATTTAGATTTTCTATTTATTCTTGAGTCAGTTTTGATAGTTTATATGTTTCTGGAATTTATCCATTTCATCTAGGTTACCCAATTCATTGATGTACAATTGTTCATAGTATCCTCTAATAACATTTTTTATGTTTATAAAATTGATAGTAATGACCCCAATTTCATTTCTGATTTTAATAATTTGAATTATTTAAAAAACCTGAATTATTTAAAAATTCTTTCTTTTTTCCTTAGTCAGTCTAACTTCAAATGTGTCAATTTTGTTGATCTTTTCAAAGAACCACCTTTTGGTTTTGTTGATTTTTCTCTATTTTTTGTATTCTCTATTTCATTTGTTTCTGCTTTACTATTAGTTCCTTCTTTCTGATATTTTGGGTTTGGTTTTATTGACTTCTTCTAGTTTATTAAAGTGAATAGTTAAGTTATTGATTTGAAATCTTTTTAAATATAGGCATTTATAGCTATAAATTTCCTTCTTAGCATTGCCTTCATTGACTCTCAAAAGTTTTAGTTTATTATGTTTTTCTTTTTATTTGTCTCAAAGTATTTTCTAAGTTGCCTTGTGATTTCTTCTTTGACTCTTTGAGTATATTGTTCAGTTTCCACATATTTGTGAATTTTCCACTTTTCCTTTTGTTACTGATTCATAGTTTTATTCTACTGTGATCAGAAAAGATACTCTGAATGATTTCAGTCTTAACATTTCGTTAAGATTTTTTTTATGGCCTATCATTTACCCTAGAGAATGTTCTATGTGAACTTAAGAAGAAATCATATTCTCCTGTTTTTGGTGTGTATAAATGTTAGGTCTTCGATGGATGCGAGTCTGAGTGAACTCCCGGAGTTGGTGATGGACANTGATTTCAGTCTTAACATTTCGTTAAGATTTTTTTTATGGCCTATCATTTACCCTAGAGAATGTTCTATGTGAACTTAAGAAGAAATCATATTCTCCTGTTTTTGGTGTGTATAAATGTTAGGTCTTCGATGGATGCGAGTCTGAGTGAACTCCCGGAGTTGGTGATGGACAGGGAGGCCTGGTGTGCTGCGATTCATGGGGTCGCAAAGAGTCGGACACGACTGAGCGACTGAACTGAACTGAACTGAATATATTTATAGTATTGTTCAATTCTCTGTTTCCTTATTGATCTCCTGTTTGGTTATCCATTATTAAAAGTGAGGTATTAAATTCTACAGCAATTATTGTAGAACTGTCAACTCTCTCCTACAATTCTGTTAGTTTTTTGCTTTATATGTGACGAGGCTTGGCTGTTAGTTGTTTATAACTGTTAAATCTTTCTGTATCAAACATTTTGTCAAAATACAGTCTTTTTATTTCTTATAACCTTTTTTACAAAAAGCCTGTTTTTTGCCTGACAGTAATAGAGCCACTATAGCTCTCTTTTGGTCACTGGTTGCATGGGATATTTTCCCATCCTTTTACTTTATTTATTAAAATATTTATTTATTTATTTGGCTGTGCTGGGTCTTAGTTGCAACATGTTCAACTTCATTGTGGCATGCAGGATCTTTAGTTGTGATATGTGGAGTTTTTTTCTTTTTAGTTGCCACATGTGAACTCTTAGTTGCAGCATGTGGGATCTAGTTCCCTGACTACGGATCAAACCCAGGTCCCCTATACTTGGAGACCAGAGTCTTAGCCACTGGACCACCAGGGGAATCCATCCTTTTACATTAAAGCTCTGTATTTGTATCTCAAGTTAGTCTCTTATAGATAGCATATAGATGGATCATGCTTTTATTTTTTCAATCCATTCTGATAATCTCTGCCTTTCATTTATTATTTACATTCATTTATACATTTTATTTATTTTTGGCCATGCTGGGTCTTCCTCACTGCATACAGCTTTCTCTAGTTGTGGAGAGTGGGGACTAGTGTCTGCTTGTGGTGCTCAGGCTTCTCATTGCCATGGCTTCTCTTGCTGCAGAGCACAGGCGCACACGCCTGCGTAGTTGTAGGGCACCAGTGCCTTAGTAGTTGTAGTGAGTGAGTTAAGTAGTTGAGGCTCACAAGCTCTAGAGCGTGGGCTCATTTGTTGTGCCATATGGCATGTCAGATCTTCCTGGACCAGGGCCTGAACCAGTGTGTCTTGCATGGCAAGAAAAATTCTTAACCACTGCACCACCAGAAAGCCCCACATTTTATTTATTTATTTTATTGGTGTATTTTTTTTTATTGGTGTATTACATTGCAGTTTCTGCTATACTGCAAATCAGTCATATGTATACATATATCCCCTCTTTTCTGAATCTTTTTTTCCTATTTAGATCAATCATTTAGAGCACTGAGTAGAGTTCCCTGTGCTACACAATAGGTTCCCATTAGTTAGCTATTTTATACAAAGTAGTGTTTATATGTCAACCCCAAACTCCCAATTCATCCCATCTCCCCTTTCCCACTTGGTATATGTTTGTTCTCTATGTCTGTGTCTCTATTTCTGCTTTGCAAATATGATCATCTATACCATTTTTGTAGATTCCATGTATATGTGTTAGTGTACAATATTTGTCTTTCTATTTCTGACTTACTCTGTATGACAGTCTCTAGGTCTATGCATGTTGCTGCAAATGGCACAGTTTCACTCCTTTTTATGACTAATATCTGATTGTATATATGTACCTTATCTTCTTTATCCATTCCTCTGTTGATGAACATTTAGGTTACTTTCATGTCTGAGCTATTATAAGAAGTGCTGCAGGGAACATTGGGGTGCATGAATCTTTTTCTTTCCTTGACTCCGTCAGGTCTTAGTTGTGACATGTGGGATCTAGTTTGCTGACCAGGGATTGAGCCTGGGCCCTCTGTCTTGGGAGCTTGGAGTCTTAGCCACTGGACCATCAGGGAAGTCCTTGCTTGTATCTTTTTGAATTATGGTTTTCTCTGGGCCCCAAAGTGGAATTCTGGGTCATATGGTAGTTCTATTTTTAGTTTTTTAGGGCTTTCCATGTGGCACTAGTGATAAAGAATCTGCCTGTGTAAGAGACACAGCTTCAGTCCCTGAGTTAGGAAGATGCCCTGGAGAAGGGCATGACAACCCACTCCAGTATTTTTGCCTGGAGAGAGGAGAGAGCGTATAATATCTATACACTATCTGCAATCTCCATAGACAAAGGAGGCTGGCAGGCTATAGTCCTTAGGGTCACAAAGAGTCCACACGACTAAAGAGACTCAGCAGGCAAGCACACATGCTGTTCTCCATAGTGGCTGTATCAATTTACATCCCCACCAACAGTATGAGGGTACCCTTTTTTCCACACCTTCTGTAACATTCATTGTTTATAGATTTTTTTTGATAATGGCCATTCTGACCAGTGTGAGGTGATACCTCATTGTAGTTTTGATAATCTCTGCCTTTTAATTAGAGAGTTGAACTCATTTTTTTCACTTTTTCCCAGTTTTATTGAGATATCATTGACATATAGTACAGTATTAGTTTAAGGTATATAGCATAAATATTTGATTTATATATATCATGAAATGATTATCACAAATCATCTCATCTAAGTACAAAATAAAAGAAAAAAAGTTTTTCTTTGTGATGACAGCTCTTAGGATTTACTGTTTTAACAACTTTCATGTACAACATATAGTAATGCTGCTTGTATTAATTATATTGTATATCACATCCCTAGTACTTGTAACCAGATGCTTGTACCTTTTGACTCCCTTCAATCCAGTCCTCCCTGCCCTACCCCTACCTCAGGTAACTACAAATCCAATCTCTTTTTCTTTAAGTTTGTTTTTGAAGTATAATTGACCTGCAACACTGTTAGTTCCTGGTGTAGGAACTATTTCTGTTCAGTTCAGAATGATCACCACAATAAGTCTAGTTAGCTTCTGTCACCATATAAAATGTTATATACTTATTGACTATATTGACTCTGTGCATTTCATACTCATGACTCCTGGGCCAGCTAGCTTGGAGTTTATAATTAACATCTTAAGCTTATAATAATCTAGTCTGAATAATACCAGCTTTGTTTCAGTAGTACAAACAAATAGTACTCTGCTCCTGTACAACTTCGCTCTCCTTTATATTGTTACTGTCACAGATTACATCCTTATATATTGTGTACCCATTAACATAGATTCATAATTATTATTTTATGCCTTCTAAATCATGTAGATAAAAGGGGAGTTGTAAACCAGAGATATAATTACTATCATTTATAATGCCTGTGTTGTTAACAGCTATAGCTGTCCATTTTGACTTTTCCAAAAATTTTTTGCCAAGTGCACTCTTTGATGTGTGTGGTCCCTGAAATTTCTGTTCCCTAATATCTGTGGTCAGCCAATGTCCTGACAAAGATTTATCTCTCCCTCTCTCACAAAAGAGTTCGGTTCAGTTCAGTCGCTCAGTCGTGTCCGACTGTTTGTGACCCCATGAATCACAGCATGCCCCCTAAATATTCTGATATATGCTACTGTGGAAGCTACTGCAGCTCAAGAAGTCAGAAACCAAGGCAAGCATCTGCACTTATCTCTCAGGGAACCCCCAGACCAACCAAAATATAAAACCCCAATATTTGGAGGACAGGATTCTCTGCCACCAACCAGCCACTACAGGAATGTGGGCTGCCATCCCCTAGCATTGACTGGTGGCTAGCTCATTTATGGTCTCTTCTGAAAGATCAACATCCTTGGCCTTTATCAAGCACTCCTTTCAATGTTCTGTGTCCAGTTAGGTTCCAAAGTTCTAAAACAGGGGATTCCAGTTGCTTTTTTCAGCCCAGTGGTTGCTTCAGTGGAGGGACTAACCCTAGAGTTTTCTACTTTGACCTTTCGCATGCTGTCATTCTTGTAGTTGAATTTCTAACATTTAGAATCTTGAATCCATTTGGAATTTATGCTAGGATATAGTGTGTGAGGATTGTTAGGTCATAATTTAGAATCTATGTTTAAAACCAGTGTAGAATCTCAAGTTATGATCACCAGGTTAGGACTAGAAAATTCATCTGGTTCCCAGGGTGCTAAACCCAGCATGCCCCTCACCCCCCGGCTTACCCCAGCTTTGTTGAAATAGAAGACTACAGGGAAGACAGGACTGGGAGGGGTGCAGTCAGAACAGCACAGGCCAGGCACAAGGTAGTGACAGAAAGATTATGCCTCTGGAATAGGGGTGGTGCTATTGGGAAAGGATGGGATGCAGAGGGGATGGGATTAGACATGGAGATATTGTTGGGATGGGGGCCCCAAAGAGAGGGGCTTGGATCTGAGTAAATTAGGAGAGAGATACTTGAGATCTTGGGTTGGAGGTTTTACAACAGGCTGAGATCTTAAGCAAGGCAGGGAGTGTCCCAGTTGGCAAGAAGCTGGCATTCCCGGAACAGGACTGGGCGAAACCAAGGAGATAAGATTTCTTGGGCCTTTTACCTGGTCTTATGGTAAATCCGGGCATGAGAAAGCTTCTAATTCCCATCTCTAAACTCTCCCCTTCCACACCTGCCCTACCTTCTGTGGAAGTGTCTAAGTAAATAGTGAACTGTGCATCTCTGAAGAGTTCCCAGAGAGGTGGAATAACATGGGCCTGGGGGAACATGGAATTGATACCAGAGGCATATCATGTTAGATTGTTTACACTGTTTCTAAACTTGTCTGCACTTCGAAATCACGTGAAGAGCTTAATAAATATACAGAATTAGAGGCACCACCCCAGACCGTACTAAACAGAATCTCAGAATAGAGCCAAAGGATATGTATTTTTATCAAGCTGTCCAAGCACTTTCAAGAATTTGGTGGGGTGGGGCTGGGAGAGTAAATAGTGAACTCATCCCCAACTCCAGATGGGCACAGAGCCATGGGAAGGGAACAAAGGTGGTCCGGGGGAAAAGGAAGCTGAGGTGATATACCCCTAATCTTCCTGAGGGGGGACCTTCTGCCCTGGCACAGCTTGTAGAAAGAGGGAGAACATGAATGGGAAGAGATGGGGACAGTGCGGTCTCCTCTCCTAACATCCTAGGTTCCCTGTCTCTCCCAGGACATCCTGCCCCATTCCCCTTGTTTATGCCATCGTGGGGCCTCTTGTTAGATGGTGTCCACAGCCTCCTTGGGTCCCATCCTCAATTGTCTTTCCCTCAATTTGGAAAACTTCTGAGGACCTGCCCTAAGTCCCTACCTCTGAACTTGTGCCTGTAGGGGTAGACCAGCCTCAGGGAGATGTTCCATACTGGAGGTACTGGGACTTCCTTACTTGCTACTGTGGCTCAGAATCTAAGTTGGGGCTCTAAAGGAAGGGAAGGAAAGAGTGGGGATTTTGCCAGAGGTATTAATAGATACCTGGCTGGACCTAAAGCCAGGTTGGGAAAGAACTGCTCTCAGAGCAGGAAGGTGACAGAAAATCGCTGCCATATACTGGCATGCAGATGTCTGACTTGATGGGTGGAGGCGGGGCCCTGGAAAGAAGTGGGGCTCAGGTACAGATGCAGTCCCCAGGAAAGGGCCTCAGGTGGTGAGAGGAGTTGTTATCCTTATCCTTCTCTGGGGCCTCAGGTCTGTCACCCAGCCATTCCTTTGCCCTCGGTTGCTGGCCTGGGCTCATCTCACAGTCCCACCCAAACCCTAAGCTTGGTGTAGGAGTCTGGAGCTTGCAGCCCTGAGCCAACCCCCTTCTTGGTCCTCCAGCCAGCCTGGGTGTAGACATTAAGGAAGGGGACACAGAGACTCAAATGGCTGCACATATGGCATGTGAGTAGCCACCTAAGTGTTCTAGTCTGTTGGGTGAATATTTGGGCCTGGTGAGCTCTTGAGGGAGCCCAGGTGGTATTGGACAGTCTCTGCAGTGGCTGAGGTACAGAGGTGTGTTACACCAGAGGTCCTGTGCTGAGGCTGAGGGAGAGGGAGGTGCATGTGACTCCCTTCAGCTTTACTTGCTGATGAGCACAGAGTGAACACACTCTGTCACCAGATTGAGACCCTGGAGGAGAGGGAGAAGGTGTGCCATCCACTCCTACTCACCCCAGTGTTGGCAGGCTGCTGCTTCTTTAGGACGGGCACCTGGGCCAGGCTCTGGGGTAGCGGTAGCGGTCCTAGGTGTGGGTGGTGCAGGAGTCTGGAAACCCCCACATTGGGAAGAGCCCACATTCCCTTCAACCCCAGACCCGTTCATTCCTGCTTGACGGGGGCTCCAGGGCAACAGATGCTCCCAGCTTGGCAGGCGGGAGCCGGGGAGGGGTATGGCAGGAATTTTAGCTCAGAAGCCAAGCTAGTCCCGGAACAGAGCTTGGGGTGAGCTAGGCCCCTAGGGCTCATACATCTAACAAGGGTCAAAGGACCTGGGTGCACTGGTGCTCCTGGGCTCCCAGATGATCACTGAGGGCTCCAGGGACAGGCTGCCCTGATGACTGTGCAGATGTTACTGAGGGAGCTATGGGGTCCCGGGACTACAAATGACCCGTTCCTTCATCAGTGTGTGATGTCTGTGTGCTCAGTGTAGTTGCAGACATTACCCCCTGTGAAGCTGCCTAGGGTTAGGGTTAGAGTTCAGACTATGCTTGGAATATGACATAGTGGTTGCAGAGTGGAAGTAGACAGTGGTCAGCATAGGACTGGAATAATGGTGAAGGAACAGTAGGATTTGGAATTGGGTTTATGGTTCCTATTGATAGAGCTAGTTCATCTTGGGTTAGGATTGTATTAGGGTCGGGGTAGGGTGCTGTTTGAGTTTAAAATTGGGATCAAATGGGACAAGGAGGTAAGTTTTGTGTTGGGGGTGAGTTTTAAGCTTCTAAGATGGTCTGAAGAGGGACTTAAGCTTGTATATATTGTGTGATATTGATCTGGTTTAGATGAGAGGTTTTGGATGTTTTTTGGCCCTCTGCCTTTGAGAGTTATAAATGGCTATGATTCCTGAAGCTGCAATCAGGCTGGAGGGTAGTAGGTATCTAGCTCCTGGGGAGAGGGAATATCGCAGTTTTCTCTCCTAGACTTACCTGATCATGTAAACAGTTTTTGGGTAACACTCACCAGCATTACCTTTCTAAGGTACAGTGTTCTGAGGGTCCTGCTTGAAAGACTGTGGTTTTAGATTGTTTGTGATTGGGGTTAGAATTGTGGTTAGGGTTAGGGGCATGGACTACAGTTACTGTTAAAAGTTTAAGGCAGTGTCATGTGATCACATCCTGAGTCAAGGGCTTTTTCCTGAGGAACCAGCAATGGGTTCTTCACAGTTCCCTGAGGCAGATTTTGACAGATAGGTCTGGCTGGTAGACTCTTCCTTTAGATTCTGTTTCTGTTGCATCAGAGGCTGAGTGAGGGTCAGGGCCTGCTGCAAACTGGGGACACTTCTTGAGGTGGGAGGGGGTGTGTAGTAAGTGAAGGATGGGGCTGCTGAAGAGGACAGGGGACTCACTTGCTGACTGTGATATATTTTTAAAGCACACAGCCAAGTTATTAAGTGCAGGGGTGTGCACATGGATGTAAGACTATTTCTATTAAAGGACAGGCAATGGGACAGAAATTCCAAATTGGAGTTTAGAGGTGGATGAACAGGCCTGGGCTGAGGTTTCATGGAGATTTTATGGAGGAGAAAGACTAGCAGGCTGGATTTGGAATGCATTTGTGTTTGTGGATTTGGAATGCATTTGTGTTTGTGGCCTGCAGGATGGGGGCTGTGTCTGTTCCACATGTGTGGTGCTAGGATCTGTGGACATGTCTGACTCTGGGTGTTCATGAGTCTCTGGAGGTGTGTTTTCTGAATGGCTACTCTGAGTTAGTTTCTGAGTGACAAAACTGAAATTATGTCATCTTGTGTCTGTAACCATGTGTCTTTGACTGCAGTGAGGCTGTGCTCTGGCCTCTCACTTTCCCCTGCCCCTCTCCTCTGATGCACCCCAGCTGCCCGCGCTGTTTACCACAAGAGATGGTTTCCTTTCCTTCCCACTGTCTGGATTCCCATGTGTCCGGCTGCCTGCCCGGGGCCCTGCCCCTGGGGCCTCAGTGTGGGGCTTGACCTTGGGAATGATATACTCTGGAAAGCCCCCAATATGCTCTCTGCCTGGCTGTGGACCCAGAGACATTCTAGTGGAGGAGGGGGACAGGACGGGAAAGGGGGGCAGTTGGCAGCGGGCACCCCCCCTTCTGGAAGCAGAGATTGCTTTCTGGCCCCTTCTCAGGCCCCCTCTCTCCTCCCGTGCTCCCATCAGAGCAAGTACGCAGGGTCCTGGCCTCACTGTGTCTGTGCCTGGGAAGGGACAGTCCTCTGCAAGCCCCGTTAGGCATGGGTCCTCTCCTCTCCCAGCACCTTGCGTGCCTGCACTGTTCTCACTCCTTATGTCCCCGCTTGCACCGGGGCTGTCCTCCCTTCTTTCGTCTCCCTGCAGTGGACTCTGTGCTCCCTTCTCCGACAGCCCAGGCCTCTGCCCTGAAGCAGGTGGAGCAACAGGCTTGGCTGACTGGGGAAGAGCAGAGACTCAGCTCCTGTCACATGGCACAGGAAGCAGCATCTCCAGTGGTGTTTATTCCTGTGCCTACCCTGTGTTTGTTGAGGTGGTGCAGAAACGAAGCAGCCACAGTCCCTGTTTGCTGAGACTCAGGGTTTTACAGGAGAAGTGATTCTGTGGAGAAGCCATCCCCCCACTACAGGAAGTTAGTTGCCTGAAATTCTCTCTCTAGAATTCTTTTTTTAAAAAATATAAATTTATTTATTTTAATTGGAGGCTAATTACTTTATAATATTGTAATGGTTTTGCTATACATTGATGTGAATCCGCCACAGGTGTACATGAGTTCCCCATCCTGAAACCCCCTCCCACCTCCCTCCCCATCCCATCGTTCTGGGTCATCCCAGTGCACCAGCCCCAAGAACCCTGTCTCATGCATTGAACCTGGACTGGCGATTTGTTTCACATATGATAATATACATATTTCAATGCCATTCTCCCAAAGCATCTCACCCTCGCCCTCTCCCATAGAGTCCAAAAGACTGTTCTACACATCCGTGTCTCTTTTGCTGTCTTCTATATAGGGTTATCGTTACCATCTTTCTAAATTCCATATATATGTGTTAGTATACTGTATTGGTTTTTCTTTCTGGCTTACTTCACTCTGTATAATAGGCTCCAGTTTCATCTACCTCAGTAGAACTGATTCAAATGTATTATTTTCAATGGCTGAATAATATTCCATTGTGTGTATGTACCACAGCTTTCTTATCCATTCATCTGCTGATGGACATCTAGGTTGCTTCCATGTCCTGGCTGATATAAACAGTGCCACAATGAACAGTGGGGTACACGTGTCTCTTTCAATTTTGGTTTCCTCGGTGTGTATGCCCAGCAGTGGGATTGCTGGGTCATATAGCAGTTCTATTCCAGTTTTTAAAGGAATCTCTACATTGTTCTCCATAGTGGCTGTACTAGTTTGCATTCCCACCAATAGTGTAAGAGGGTTCCCTTTTCTCCACACCCTCTCCAGTGTCTATTGCTTGTAGACTTTTGGATCGCAGCCATTCTAACTGGCGTGAAATGGTACCTCCTTGTAGTTTTGATTTGTATTTCTCTGATAATGAGTGATGTTGAGCATCTTTTCATGTGTTTGTTAGCCATATGTATGTCTTCTTTGGTTAAATGTCTGTTTAGTTCTTTGGCCCATTTTTTGATTGGGTCATTTATTTTTCTTGTATTGAGCTGCAGGAGTTGTTTGTATATTCTTGAGATTAATTCTTTGTCAGTTGCTTCATTTGCTATTATTTTCTCCCATTCTGAAGGCTGCCTTTTCACTTTGCTTATAGTTTTCTTTGTTGTGCAAAAGCTTTTAAGTTTAATTAGGTTCCATTTATTTATTTTTGCTTTTATTTCCAATACCCTGGGAGGTGGGTTATAGAGGATCCTGCTGTGATTTATGTTGGAGAGTGTTTTGCCTATGTTTTCCTCTAGGAGTTTTATAGTTTCTGGTCTTACATTTAGATCTTTAATCCATTTTGAGTTTATTTTTGTGTATGGTGTTATAAAGTGTTCTAGTTTCATTCTTTTACAAGTGATTGACCAGTTTTTCCAGCAGCACTTGTTAAAGAGATTGTTTTTTCTCCATTGTATATTTTTGCCTCCTTTGTATAAGGTGTCCATAGGTGTGTGGATTTATCTCTGGGCTTTCTATTTTGTTCCACTGATCTATATTTCTGTCTTTGTGCCAGTACCATACTGTCCTGATGACTGTAGCTCTGTAGTAGAACCTGAAGTCAGGCAGGTTGATTCCTCCAGTTCCATTCTTCTTTCTCAAGATTGCTTTGGCTATTCAAGGTTTTTTGTATTTCCATACAAATTGTGAAATTATTTGTTCTAGTTTTGTGAAAAATACTGTTGGTAGCTTGATAGGGATTGCATTGCATCTATGATTGCTTTGGGTAGTATACTCATTTTCACTATATTGATTCTTCCAATCCATGAAGGTGGTATATTTTTCCATCTATTTGTGTCCTTATTGATTTCTATCATCAGTGTTTTATAGTTTCTGTATATAGGTCTTTTGTTTCTTTAGGTAGATATATTCCTAAGTATTTTATTCTTTTCATTGCAATGGTGAATGGGCTTGTGTCCTTATTTCTCTGTTTTCTCATTGTTAGTGTATAGGAATGCAGGGGATTTCTGTTAATTTTATATCCTGCAACTTTACTATATTCATTGATTAGCTCTAGTAATTTTCTGGTGGAGTCTTTCGGGTTTTCTATGTAGAGGATCATGTCATCTGCAAACAGTGAGAGTTTTACTTCTTCTTTTCCAATCTGGATTCCTTTTATTTCTTTTTCTGCTCTGATTGTTGTGGCTAAAACTTCCAAAACTATGTTGAATAGTAGTGGTGAGAATGGGCACCTTTGTCTTTTTCCTGACTTTAGGGGAAATGCTTTCAATTTTACACCATTGAGTGCTGGGGTCCAGCCCTGGTGGATCCAGGGAATTCGAATGGGAGACGGCGTCAGCGTCCTAGGAAAGAACTTATTTAATTACAGATACAAAGAGAGATTAGAAAAGGGTAGTGTAGTAGGAAAATTTAGTGAAGAAAAGAGGCTGAATAACTTGGTTTATGTGGAATACCAATAAAACTCCAAAACAAGGAATTTGCACCACCTATGTAGGCCACAGGCCTGGAAAAGGTCAGTTTTCATTCCAATTCCAAAGAAAGGCAATGCCAAAGAATGCTCAAATTACCGCACAATTGCACTCATCTCACATGCTAGTAAAGTAATGCTCAAAATTCTCCAAGCCAGACTTCAGCAATACGTGAACCGTAAACTCCCTGATGTGCAAGCTGGTTTTAGAAAAGGCAGAGGAACCAGAGATCAAATTGCCAACATCCGCTGGATCATGGAAAAAGCAAGAGAGTTCCAGAAAAACATCTATTTCTGCTTTATTGACTATGCCAAAGCCTTTGACTGTGTGGATCACAAATATGACCAACCTAGATAGTATATTCAAAAGCAGAGACATTACTTTACCGACTAAGTTCCATCTAGTCAAGGCTATGGTTTTTCCTGTGGTCATGTATGGATGTGAGAGTTGGACTGTGAAGAAGGCTGAGCGCCGAAGAATTGATGCTTTTGAACTGTGGTGTTGGAGAAGACTCTTGAGAGTCCCTTGGACTGCAAGGAGATCCAACCCGTCCATTCTGAAGGAGATCAACCCTGGGATTTCTTTGGAAGGAATGATGCTAAAGCTGAAGCTCCAGTACTTTGGGCACCTTATGTGAAGAGTTGACTCATTGGAAAAGACCCTGATGCTAGGAGGGATTGGGGGCAGGAGGAGAAGAAGATGACAGAGGATGAGATGGCTGGATGGCATCACTGACTCGATGGACGTGATTCTGAGTGAACTCCGGGAGTTGGTGATGGACACGGAGGCCTGACGTGCTGCGATTCATGGGGTCATAAAGAGTCGGACACGACTGAGCGACTGAACTGAACTGAACTGAACGTAGGCCGCCGGCATCCTCCCATTCTCCCGAGGAGAGGAGACACTAAGGTCTCCCCAGTCAGATCTTAGAAGCCCAGGCATAATTAGCAGACTTGGTGGGCATCCACACTCCAGATGGGAATTCAGCCAGAAAAATGGAGAACAAGAAAGAACAGTACAGGGGAATCAGTCTTTCCAGGAACTGATACGATTTCTTTATTTTCCAGGTTTGCTTAGATACTTTTTGTTATACATAGAGATAGAATAGAAAGTCACACGGGGTCAGCAGACCTGACCTTTATCAAAATCAGGTGCTTCATATAGATGTATACCAGAGGTCTTAGGTGGCTTTACATCATCTTCTGGCCATGAGGCCTGCTGACACTTTATGACCCTTTCTTTCTGATAATGGTCAGTCAACCAGAAAACCTATTTTTCAGGGGTGATTTTTCTTAAACCAGGCACCACCCTCCGAAGGCACCAGATAAAATTGCATTCCTATAGGGTGAAGGTGCAGTGGGTTACAATTAAGAAAGGAATTTACTTAGCCTAAGGTTTAACATGATTAATATCAAAGGTTAATACTTATTTCTCCTATATGCTAGTTATATTCATTATAAGGACAGGGAGTATGGAGATTTAGCAGCAAATATTGGCTCAACAAATGAAAAACCCTTCACCAGTATAATTTCTAATCAACCCACTATACTATACTAATAATTTTCTAACTTCTCAAAAGGATCTGTATTTAGAAAGTTAAAAGCATCTCATGCCTCTCACGGTTGGGAGGCTGTGAACAATCACCTGTAGCTGGATGAACCTGCTCAGTCAGGCTAGAGAAGCTTCAGAGGAGTTTGTAAGTTGAAACACTCTTGTCACTCCCAGGAATTTTTATTAACTGGAGCTGTAAGTTAACTCCTTCTCTGAGAGAGGTGGTGGGGGACAGCCCCCCATAAATTCAGAGGTGTAGGTGAGAGCGTAAAGCAGTAAAGTAGGCAGACTCTGGTTTTGGGGGGTAGATGCTCGGGAACAGAGGGTCTCCTGAGGCTCGATCCTGCCTTTGCGTATGCCGACCTCCTTCCTCATGACCTTTGCCATGGGCAGAGTTCCTCACGGTGGCTCCCGGCAATTGAGGATAATGTTTGCTGTGGGTTTGTCATATAAAGCTTTTATTATGTTGAGGTGTGTTCCTTTTATGTCTGCTTTCTGGAGGGTTTTTATCATAAATGGAGGTTGAATTTTGTCAAAAGCTTTCTCTGCATGTAAATGTGGTGTATTACACTGATTGATTTGCAGATATTGAAGAATCTTTGCATCCCTGGGATAAAGCCCACTTGGTCATGATGTATGATCTTTTTAATATGTTATTGGATTCTGTTTGCTAGAATTTTGTTATGGATTTTTGCATCTATGTTCATCAGTGATATTGACCTGTAGTTTTCTTTTTTGTGTGTGGCATCTTTGTCTGATTTTGTTATTAGGGTTATGGTGGCCTCATAGAATGAGTTTGAAAGTTTACCTTCCTCTGCAATTTTCTGGAAGAGTTTGAGTAGGAAAGGTGTTAGCTCTTCTCTAAATTTTTGGTAGAATTCAGCTGTGAAGCCATCTGGTCCTGGACTTTTGTTTGCTGGAAGGTTTCTTATTACAGTTTCAATTTCAGTGCTTGTGATGGGTCTGTTAAGATTTTCTATTTCTTCCTGGTTCAGTTTTGGAAGGTTGTACTTTTCTAAGAATCTGTCCATTTCTTCCAAGTTGTCCATTTTATTGGCATATAGTTGCTGATAGTCTGTATGTAGTCTCGTCTCTTATGATCATAAGTAGTCTCTTATGATCCTTTGTATTTCTGTGTTGCCTGTTGTGATCTCTCCATTTTAATTTCTAATTTTGTTGATTTGATTCTCTTCCCTTTGTTTCTTGATGAGTCTGGCTAATGGTTTGTCTATTTTATTTATCTTCTCAAAGAACCAGCTTTTGGCTTTGTTGATTTTTGCTATGTTCTCTTTTGTTTCTTTTGCATTTATTTCTGCCCTAATTTTTAAGATTTCTTTCCTTCTACTAACCTTGGGGTTCTTCATTTCCTCCTTTTCTAGTTGCTTAGGTGTAGAGTTAGGTTATTTAGTTGACTTTTTTCTTGTTTCTTGAGGTAAGCCTGTATTGCTATGAACCTTCCCCTTAGCACTGCTTTTACCATGTTTTGGGTTGTTTTTATTTTCATTTGTTTCTATGCATATTTTGATTTCTTCTGTGATTTGTTGGTTATTCAGCAGCATGTTGTTCAGCCTCCATATGTTGGAATTTTTAATAGTTTTTCTCCTTTAATTGTAATCTTACTGCATTGTGGTCAGAAAAGATGCTTGGAATGATTTCAATTTTTTTGAATTTACCAAGGCTAGATTTATGGCCCAGGATGTGATCTGTCCTGGAGAAAGTTCCATGTGCGCTTGAGAAAAAGGTGAAATTCATTGTTTTGAGGTGAAATGTCCTATAGATATCAGTTAGGTCTATTGTATAATTTAAAGTTTGTGTTTCCTTGTTAATTTTCTGTTTAGTTGATCTATCCATAGGTGTGAGTGGGGTATTAAAGTCTCTCACTATTATTGTGTTATTGTTAATTTCCCCTTTCATGTTTGTTAGCATTTGCCATAGCATATTATGGTGCTTCTATGTTGGGTGCATATATATTTATAATTATTATATCTTCTTCTTGGATTGATCATTTGATCATTATGAGGTGTCTTTCTTTGTCTCTTTTCACAGCCTTTATTTTAAAGTCTATTTTATCTGATATGAGTATTGCTACTCCTGCTTGCTTTTGGTCTCTATTTGCATGGAATATCTTTTTCCAGCCCTTCACTTTCAGTTTGTGTGTGTCCCTTGTGTGGGTCTCTTGTAGACAACATATATAGGGGTCTGGTTTTTGTATCCATTCAGCCAGTCTTTGTCTTTTGGTTGGGGCATTCAACCCATTTAAGGTAATTATTGATAAGTATGATACCCCTCGTCCAAGGTAAGGAGTGGTGGCTGTGCTTTGCTGGAGTAGCTGTGAAGAGATACCCCATGTCCAAGGTAAGAGAAACCCAAGTAAGACGGTAGGTGTTGCAAGAGGGCATCAGAGGGCNCTTTGTCTCTTTTCACAGCCTTTGTTTTAAAGTCTATTTTATCGGATATGAGTATTGCCACTCCTGCTTTCTTTTGGTAAGTTATTTATTAGTTTCAAGAATCTTATACCTCCAAGTTCGCTAAAAGCCCTAAGAGTGTCTTCACGTCATTAAAACAATTCATTCTTCTTTTTTCCTCACCTTTTTGTGAGGGTGAATTGTGCAAAAAAAACCTCAAGAAAGAAAAGAAATGTATTTGTCAGATAAGCTTTAAATTGCATTAGTGGACAGCTAGTTGAAAGTGGGCCAACTCTCCTGATGGACATTGTCTATCTTTGTCTGTGATTTTCCTTGTATTATATATAATTCTAAGCTCATTCAGGTGGTTGGATGAATTCATTTCCTTAGAGGTGTAGGCCTAAGGTCTCCATATGCCTTCTGGTCAGCTGTCAAGGGCCACTCTCATCTTATAGAAGCTGCCCACACTTCTTGCCACATGCCTCTACATTTTCAAAACCAGCAACAGAGAATCTCCTTTACATCAGTTCTCTGTAATACTTCAAATCTTTCTAGCCCTATCCAGGCCCAGGAAGGGCTCATCTGAATAGGTCAGCACCATCAAAGATAAAGCCACTTTTCCAAGTCAACTGTGCCATCTATTCTAACACATGAAAGTGAGGGCTCACCGTATTCATAAATCCCATCATACTCAGATGGTAGGCAAGGGTCAGTGGGGGTTATTTTAGAATTCTGTCAGCCATAATTCACCTTCCTTCCTTTATTTCCATCTCTGTAAAGGCTCCATATTTGCCTGCACACCTAGCAGTCATAAAGACTTGCCCTAGAAGTATACCAACTGGGACAGACAGAGTCAGCAGGGCAAGATGGAGCAAATGTTGGCAAGACCAAATTTATTTTTATATCCAGTATGTGAATAGCAAAGATTTGCTGTAAATATTAATAAAGCTTCTCATAAAGAAAGGTGCTACAGACTCTGTAGTTCTAGAAGGCCATATGAGCTGAAATTCTCATATCACTTTTTGAAAATTTGGTTCTGTGGTATGTGTACCTGGTATGTATGGTCTATGTATCTAGTCCACAGCAGTGAATCCCTCAAGGTGTTCAGTAACAAGTGAAAAATCATACTAAATGTGAAACCAGAACATCCTGAATTCTTCATGCTTTCTCTCTAGTGTGTTCACAAAAAACTTGCAATTTTTTTCTTAACAAGGCCTGTTAAATATATTTCAGTCTGTTTTATATATTTAAAAAAACAAAACAAAACTTTGGGAGAGTAAGAAAAATATCAACTAGGCTGAACACTAGAACTTTACCCAACAAAGAATAGTTCCAGGATGCAAACAAACAAACAAAAAAAGTGTGTAAATGGACTTTCCATGAAAATAATTGGTCACGACTCAATGAAATAGTAAAATAATCAGCATAAACCAAACTGAAGCAGTGCTGTTATACGGATGTCCTTTCTTTCAAATAAACCACAGGAGATCGCAGTAGAGATTGCCTTATGGACAATTTTTAAGGCAACAACAAATGCAGATCTAGGAAGGGAGGATTTACAGATAAAGTTTATTTTAGCAGAAAGGTACCCACAGTGGAAAAGAAGAGAAACCTAGGCAATAATACCAGAACACAAAATTGGCACGTTTTGCTGTATCTCTTAGAAATGTGTTTTTTGGAAACACAACAGGAACCATTTGCTCTACTCTGTGGAGAGAAGCGTATTTTCTTCCATAATTCTACTTCGTTAGCAGAGATAAGCTCCTTGAATGTGACTGAATATATGCCAGTAGAGACAGACTCATTCTTCCTTTCTGCTTTCCTAAAATATCACTTCAAAATACTTCAGAGAAATTCAGTAATAATGAAGGTGTGGTGGAAAGAAGATTGAAACATTTCATTCCCCATTAGACCTCATTTTCCTTTTACCTAAACTCTCTCGCGGGTAGTCTATGACTTCATTTGTCTTCACACAATATTTAACAATCCCTTCCATTATCTGTTATATGTGTTATCCTTAATTTGGATATATACCCCAGAAAAATACATTCTCCTACTTAGCTTCTTGGTTCTTGGCAGAACTAAAATTCGGATAGTCAACTAAATAAAACCCTTTTCTTTCCTCTACAATGTCTTTTTTTAGGTGGGGGGGGGGATTTACCAATCATTATTGTTTTATTTATTTAGTATTTTTTCTATTTTACTTTACAATACTGTATTGGTTTTGCCATACATCAACATGAATCCGCCACGGGTGTACATGAGTTCCCAATCCTGAACCCTCCTCCCACCTCCCTCCCCATACCATCTCTCTGGGTCAATGTCTTTAGAGAATTCTAAGGTCATTTCTAGAAACACAGATTCATGTGTCAAAAAATGGCAATATAACATTTATTTTACTTATTCATATGGGGGAGGGGGTCACAGATTTGGAATGGCCTTTGAACTGCTATACAGAAAGGTCTTTGCCTCTTGAGATCTCACTCAGCTCAAGGGTGAGCTTTTGTTAACATCGTCACCTGTAACAAAGATTCTGCACAAGTCAGTTTGCAACAGGACTGAAAATGGAGTTTCCTCTGAATTTTTAAAACGAACATAAAACTCTTGAAGCAAAAAAAAAAAAAAAAAAAGATGAATCGGAAAATAAGCAGTCAATAGATCTTCATGAGTGCAGTGAATGAGTCTGGGCTCACATGAAATTCTGCTTAAAAATGACAGGGTAGAGAAATGATGAATGTTATCTAAAATAATTAAAATCACCTTCACTGTGAAATAACAGTTTTATCATATTGAAAGTAAAGCAACATTCTTTCTCTTTATTTTCCGGATATAAAACTCTCAATCCTGGGCTCATAAAAATCATAGGTTTAAAATTTGTTTTAGAGGAAATGTTTCATTCTTTCCTCAGATACAACTTTTAGGTTTGTTGAACAATTGGATTTATGCCAGTTGTTAGGAGCATCTATGTCTGTAGTAGAAAGATAACACTACTGTTTGAGCCCAGCATTTGTATTTGCATCAATAAAAATATTGACGATTCAAACTAAATTGAAAATCATTCTCAGCAAATCTCAAAATTGTGTTCGAGAATAAAGAGGACAATCATATTGTCCTATTGAGAAAACATGCTAAATTTTCATATCTTCTTCCTACCAATTAGTTTGTGTTTGTTTTTGTTTTTGCTATTTCTGAATATATCACAATGGTAAAGGTACGTCAAATTGGCAGTGGCAATATTCCTTGTGAATGCTGTTTGAATCAGTAAAATTTTTAGGTAAATAGGCCCAGCAGTTTCCTGTTGGCATATTAATAGTGATAATAACCATCATTATTGAACTTCTACCATATATTCACTCAATGAATATTTATTATGTACTTACTAAGGGCCACTATTTTATTGAGGTTAGGGATATGGTGGAGAAGAAAGCAACAAAGTCCTTCGCTCCATGAATCTTACAGTAAAAATTATAATAAAAAATATAAGTATAGCCAATGATGATAAAAGCTTGGGAGAAAAATAAAGAGCATAGGGAGTGAATGGGTGTTGCTGATGTCTTCTAAGAGATCAAAGAAGTTTTCATTGACATTTGAGAAAAGAACTAGAGGAATGAATGAGACACTGAGAAAAGCAGTTTAGGGAGTAGGAACAGCATGCACAAAGGTCCTGTGGTAGGACTGTGTCTGACATGATGGAAGAACAGCAATGAGGCTTGTGCGGATGAAGAAAGCTGAGCAAACAGAAGAGTAGATGAAGATATAGGCACTACTTTCAAGATATTTTGCAGCCTTTGGATTTTTCTTTGAGTGAAATTAAAATGTGCTACATGATAGTGAGCATATAACCACTTAAAAAGTGATTATAATAATTCAGGTTAGAGTTAATAGTGACTCAAGCCAGGATGAGAGCAGTGGACAGGTAGAAAGTAGCCATATTCAGGATAAATTTAGAGGCTATAGCTGCAATAACTTCCTGAAAGATTAAATGTAGATTTTAAGATAAAGACATGTGTAAAAGATAACTCCAAACTGAGCAGTTGGAAGAATGAAGTTCCATGTACAGGGATAAGGTCAATAAAGGGGGAGCAGGGTTTGGGTCAGGGAAATCAGGGATTTGCTTTAAGATGTGTTAACTTTCAAATGTCTAACTTCAGACCAAAAACTTCCAATAGGCAGCTGAACTGATATGTGTAGGGAGAAAGGTCTGGTCTGAAGAACTAAATTTAAAAGTTATCTTATGTAAATAGTATTTAACACCACATAGTTGCAAATGTATGAATGCCTACTATACACTGGGAGTTCAGGTTTCCCTGGTGGTTCAGACAGTAAAGAATCCACCTGCAATGCAAGTGACCCAGGTTTGATCCCTGGGTCATGAAGATTTGCTGGAGAAGGAATAGCTACCCCCTTGAGTATTCTTGTCTTGAGAATTCCATTGAGAGAGAAGCCTGGCAGGCTTACAGTCCCTGAGGTCACATAGAGTTGGACACAACTGAGTGATTAATAATTTCACTTTCATACGCTGAGAGCTCAGTTCAGCCTTTGGTATGCCCCAACTCATATAATACTTTAAAGAAAAATTTCTCCAATTTATAATAGAGCAACTGTATTAAAGAGGTCAGTGCTAACTTGGCCAAGATCATGTGTCTAGAATTCAAAGGATTGTATCTAAATATCACTGCAGTTTTTCTCCTGCTTAATTTTGTCTGGCATTATCTGACCACAGTTCAGTTCAGTTCAGTCGCTCAGTTGTGTCCAACTCTTTGCAACTCCATGAATCGCACCACGCCAGGCCTCCCTGTCCATCACCAACTCCCGAAGTTCACTCAGACTCACGTCCATCGAGTTGGTGATGCCATCCAGCCATCTCATCCTCTGTCGTCCCCTTCTGCTAATTGCTAAATAAAGTACATAAGGATATAGGAAATGTTCTAATCTCTACTGGAGAATATGTGAATACCATCCACAGAGGTATACAGTATCAGAACTGGCAAGACTATGGCTCTTCCACTCCATGTAGGACCAACATCTTAGAGTATATTCTCTAGATTTCATGCTCCATATCCACATTCAGAATCTCATTCACTCCCAGGAAAAACATTTTCCTTACTTTTCACACATTGAACAGAACTCCGATGTTACAGCCTGTTCAATTCAGTTCAGTCACTCAGTTGTGTCCAACTCTTTGCAACTCCATGAATCACAGCACACCAGGCCTCCCTGTCCATCACCAACTCCCAGAGTTCACTCAGACTCATGTCCATCGAGTCAGTGATGCCATCCAGCCATCTCATCTTCTGTCGTCCCCTTCTCCTCCTGCCCCAATCCCTCCCAGCATCAGAGTCTTTTCCAATGAGTCAACTCTTCGCATGAGGTGGCCAAAGTACTGGAGTTTCAGCTTTAGCATCATTCCTTTCAAAGAAATCCCAGGGTTGATCTCCTTCAGAATGGACTGGTTGGATCTCCTAGCAGTCCAGGGGACTCTCAAGAGTCTTCTCCAACACCACAGTTCAAAAGCATCAATTCTACGGTGCTCAGCCTTCTTCACAGTCCAACTCTCACATCCATACATGACTACTGGAAAAACCATAGTCTTGACTAGATGGACCTTAGTTGGCAAAGTAATGTCTCTGCTTTTGAATATGCTATCTAGGTTGGTCATAACTTTTCTTCCAAGGAAAATGGCTCTAGACATTGACAAATATCCCTAGATGATCAAACTCACCTCTGGTGGAGATCCACTCGTGTTGCCCAGGTCTTATGTTCACTATTTTAAGCTCATCCATGGAGGATGGTAACTGAGGAGGAAAGAAGTCTAGTCCTTCTGTATTTTGCCCCATGACTCACCCTGGCTTCCTTAGAATTGGAGCATACTTTGAAATTTACTCAGAAGTTGCCTGGGTTTTCATTCCTTCTTCAGGAAGGATTTACCAGTACCGAAGCTGTCCTAGAATTCGTTGGAAGCTAGTAACCATAGGAACTCAGAGGGCCTTTTTTGTGGCTATCTGTCCTGGAGAAGAAAATGGCAAACCACTCCAATACTCTTGCCTGGGAAATCTCATGGACAAAGGAGTCTGGCAGGCTACAGTCCATGGAATCACAAAAGAGTTAGACATGACTGAGCAACTAAACAACAACAATCCTAGAAATTCAGAGGGCCTTTACTTAGTGGTTGTTTGTAGGGCACAAAGGCAATCATCTCCATGATTCCAAACAGGGGGTGTTGTAAATCTAAAGGCATCTAATAAAGTCTAGGTGGTCAAGCAGTAATTGTGGAACAAATGGGAACTCAACTAGGAGTGATTATAAAGGTGTCGGGCCAGTTTTCTGGCTTGCATCATAAACTTGCTCAGCACCAATATCAATGACTTCAACCCAGCAAAGAAATTATTCTTCTTGGATTAGGTCTTTACCACTGAGCTAGCATAACCATGATTTACCACCTAAGAGCCAGTCACATTGAACCCTGGAGCACTACACAAGGTTTGCAGTAAAGTACACTCATATTGGAATATTCCAAAGGGGGGATTTATCCACTAAATCTGAGCACTGTGCTTCAGATTCTTTATTCTGCTCATTTATTTTCTACCTCAAGAAACATGCTACCAATTTTGAGACCCTTTCTACAGTGCCAGTAGAAGTTCTCAGTGTCAGTGTTTATTTTTATGAGCTTCTTTCCCATGAGATGCTTCCCCTCTAATAAAAATTACATCCCATATAATGGGTATACTTGCATATATCTTTGTGTTTGTATTTTCAATATCAGAGTACAAGATATAGGGCTATAAAAGATGGCAAAACATAATCAGGCTCTGGGGAAAATAGGATATTTTTGTATGCATGGCAGAGCAGCTGATAGTCTTCAATTGCTTACTGCAGATCTTCCATTTCTAATAATGATAAAAAAATTATAGAGGATGGTGTCAGTGTGAAACTACAGACAATGGCTCAGGGAAGACCAATTATCATTCAGTTCTAATGTTCCTGCTGAATCATCACAGGGAAAATACATCACAATCATTAATAACAGATAAATGTCATAGATGGTGGAGAAAATATTTAAAAATTCAGCGATTTCAACTTAAGTGGCTCATGAATTATACATTTAATTAAGAAAAGCCAAATGGGAAGGATTTTAAACTTCCAATTTGCAAGGTATTTTCTTCTTTCCCCATTAAAAAATATACAAATTAAGCACAGCAGTGGCTGATGATGGGGGGGGGGGAGATAAAAGCCCCCATTGCAGGCTGGCTGTTTGGATGAATGGGAAAAGGCAGCAGGGCTGGATGAAAAATAATAGTGACAGGAAGGGCTTGCAACTTTGCACTTTCACCAGTTCACAGAAGGGTACAAAAGGACACCTGGATTCTAGTCTCTGAGCTACTGTTGTCTTCTTTTCTGCTTATTTGCTTGTAAAATGAGGGGGTTGGGCTGGAAGAAATTTCAGGTCCCTACCATTCCCGACATGCCATGAATCTGTGAGTCGAGGAACACACTCTTCAACTTCCTACACACCACCTGAGGGCAAATATACAAGGTGACCACCATTCTATCAAAACTTCCCTAGTGTGATCTCCTGGAGAAGACTGAATCTTACCATTAACAGCAATGATTTTCAAAGCAGAATTTCCTCACTACCAACACCCCCTGGGAATGTTATTGATGCAAATTTTCTGGCCCCTCCTCAGACCTAATGAATGAGAAACTCATTGGTTTATGGTTTACCAAGTCCTTCAGGTGATAGTGATACACATAGAAGTTTTAAAAGCTCTGCTCTAGAGAGACCTTCATAGAGAGGAGAATTACTAACTACAGGTTTTGCAAGTGTGTTCTCTTCCCTGCTAATAGTAGCTATAAGCTTTTTGGAGTAATTTTCAATAGCAAGTTAATCATTTATTCTACAAGATTCTGAGGAATTCGAACCCAGGATGGGCAATATGATAGGGGAAAGAATACGAGGAACAACTGGCCTAGATGTGACAGGGCTCAGATATGCAGGGAGCTGGGATTTTGGAAGTCTGATGGCAAGAAAGAAGGATTAGACATTAGAAGGACAAAGGTTCAAGTTCTACCCCTTTTTACATGTTAACTGTATAAATTTTGGGAAATTACATTTATACTCCTAGCTCCAGTATTCTTCCTATGCTGCTGCTGCTGCTGATAAGTCACTTCAGTCGTGTCCACTCTGTGCGACCCTATAGACGGAAGCCCACCAGGCTCCCCCGTCCCTGGGATTCTCCAGGCAAGAACACTGGAGTGGGTTGCCATTTCCTTCTCCAATGCATGAAAGTGAAAAGTGAAAGGAAAGTTGGGATATATAGTAGCAGGCATATTTGCAGTAGCCAATTAACCTCACAAAACAAATTGTAGAAATGATGAAACAAGTATGAAACAAAAGTGCTTCTATTTTTTCAAAATTATTCCTTATGTCATCTTCCTTATTTCTGAACACATTCTTCAAGTAGCTTCTAAATATCCCACTATTGAAGAAGGATACACTACATGTAGGAACAGATCAGAAAGCTTTACTAGTAAGGTAAAAATGAATTCCCCCAGGGAGAGGTGAAAATTATAGTCTCTGGCCCCAAGATTATAGGGTAAAAGTATACAAAGATTTCCTGAGCACCAGTGGCAATGTGTAATTTCTGTTCAGTGAAAGGAGTTGCTTTGGATTTCAGAGGGCTAGAACTTATTCCTCTTCCCTCAGAGGCATCGATGAAAGATACCTAAGCTGAACACAGCCCTGGGAATTTGCTCAAGATTTGTCTTTATTTCACAGAAGGTTCGAAAGATGAAGAGTCACTGACAACAGGGAAACCTGAACTACATTTTTTCCCTCCTCTTTATACTGAGAAAAATTTTACTATCTAGGTGGCTCTCCAGTTTCAAACAAAATGCTTTGAGCATCTCTCTGGTGAAGCCAGAGTAACAGGCTTAGAAGTGAAGTAGCAAAGGACATCAGTAAAAAAACTCATACACAAGATATGAAATGATACAAGACCCTAATAGGGACTTGCCAAGAAACACACACACACACACACACACAAAGATTCAATACCTGGGCGTGGGACAAGAATGTCAAAACATATTTTAAAAAGAAGTGAATTTTATTTATGCATAGTTGACCTAAAGGGCTTGAATTGTGGCTCAGACAGTAAACTAAAAGCATAGACTCAGAAAACTTGAAGGAATGTTGAGAGTGGATAAACCGTTCATAGAGACATAGGTTTAGCTTCCCATTCACTGCAAAAATAAACTTCTTTTGCAACACCTCAAGCAATTCTCATCCATTCTCTGCTTGGTCATCTCTAATGACAGAAAACTCATTATCTCCAAAGTCTTCTGCTGGTATAGCTCTAAAGTTTGGCCTGATCTTCACTGTATCTTAATGTAGTCAAACAGCATACTGTAACGTCCACAAGTCCTACTTTTGCCTTCTGGACACCAATGGAGAGAACTTTTTTTTTTTTTTAATCCTTTGTGAATGTCATAGCCATTTGACCTATGAAAACAACTCAGTTATTTTTCTCCATTTCCGCCCTCCAGGGTCAAAATCTAAGTTCTTACCACTTTCTTTGGTGTATTAACTTCTGGACTTGGCTACATTTTGGCTATCTATCTCAATATACTTGAGATTTTCAGTTCCCTCTCAATAATGAGTACTTTGAACATAATATTACAATTCAACTGCAAGATATTTGTAGGCTGTTGAAAATACAGATTCCATGGTACTTCACTCAGATGTTAACAAACCAAATTGCTAGGGTAGGATTAGCTATCTGCATCCTAACAAGTTTCCTAATGTGCTCTGAATAAAGCATAATACTCCAGTCTGAATAGTCCAGAGTAAGAATAAAGAACATTAAAAGAATAATACTATCCATCCTTTTTTTAAAATAAATGATAACCCATTCTTATATTTAGTTTTCCTGGTACACTATTCATACTGTTGTTTATTTTTCCCATTTACACAATTACACAATAATTAAATATTCAAATATGGCAGGCACAAATTATACAGAGAGTGAAAGTCTTCTGTGTTTTTTTCCCTTCTCTTGAGAAAGGGAATAATGTATACATGCCTAGATTTTTAAATTTAAAGATTTGCAGAAACAAACACAAAGTTCTCATATATGTAAATACATAATTTTTATGAGATCATACTAAACATTTTTATTTATAATATACTTTTCATGTAATAACATGTCTTAGATTGTTTTTCTTCCGAACGCTAATTTCATAGGCTTAATGACACTTTGTGAATTTTTATATTTCATGCTTAAGTGGCATTTTTGTTGCTGTTCATCCTCTTTGTTATATATTTCTGTCATATCTTCTTCATTCCTGAGAATGATACCAGAGTTCTGGCTATTTAGATGAATTTATTGCTACTGAAATAATTTATGAATTGTCAGAATTTAATACATTGCATATACAATATATAATTTAATATATAAGTGATTTAATTTAGTCTGTTTTTTCGTAAACTCATTATTTTCTTCTGTCTCCTCTCTATCTTCTTTTCTTTCATTCTTTAAAAAGAATCTGGTTCCCTAAGTAGATCATTAATGCTTTATCTCTTTTTTTCTTTGTTTGAAAGGGATGATAAAGATTCCAAAATTCACATATTTCCACTTTCTCAAGGGACTTCCCAAGTGGCTCAGTGAGTAAAGAATCCACCTGCAGGCAGGAAATACAGGAGACTTAAGAGACCTGAGTTTGATCCCTGGGCTGGGAAGATCCCCTGGAAGAGGTCATGGCAACCCACTCCAGTATTCTTGCCTGGAGAGTCCCACAGACAGAGGAGCCTGGCAGGTTATACTCTATAAGGTCACAAAGATTAAAACATGATTTAATCTTTAAGGTCAGACTTGATTAAAACAACACGGCACAAACACATTTTTTCAAGAGTTTTTGTATATGGATCAGATTGTAGGTCAAAATAGCTTTCAGTTCATATTGCTTCATCATCCCTCTAGAGAATTTTAAATCAGTTCTATTAGTGAAGAATGTTTCAGGTTGTCTGCTTCTATCTGAAGAGGACTGCTAGAACATTATAGAAATAATTAGCTTTCAAATTTTTTCTTTTTTGTCTCTGCCATGTCTTGCTTCTGTACTAGTTTTAACATAAGTACAGATGACAAGAGGTTCCCAGTTGCTTTAACTGTTCTCCTGTGACTGTGATTTCCAAATGTGTGATGTCCAAGTTCACCTACAGTTGAAGACATTTTAACCATCACTAGTGTATTCCCCCTTTCACCCCCAGGACCTATATCTTCCACATATTTGGGGAGGGGGTCATTTTTGAACCAGTTAAGTTCTCCCACTTTCCTTGACATAAGTTCATTTGTATCTAGTTTCCACAATACATACAATTTATTAACCTTACTAGTACCACACTTACAAAACCTTAATACGTGAGACTATTTTCCTTTGCTCAACGATGCATGCTCGTTAAGTGACTTCAGTCATTTCTGATTCTTTGTGACCCCATGGACTGTGGCCTACCAGCCTCCTCTGCCCATGGGATTTTCCAGGCAAGAATGCTGGAGTGGCTTGGCATGCCCTCCTCCATGGGATCTTCCCAACTCAGGGATCAAACCCGCATCTCTGGCATCTCCTGCACTGGAAGGCAAATTCTTTACCACTAGTGCCACCTGCAACCCACTTGCTCAACTATATCTAGATAAAATTAAAAAAAAGACAACATATTTTTTGCAGAGATATACATCAATTCTAACTCTCGTATATTGCAGATAGAGATATCAACTAGTATAACTGGAAAATTCTTTTGTAGTTTTTTTTTTTTTTAATTAAGTAAAACATACATCTATCCTATAGTTCACGTCTAGGGACTTAACAAAGAAAAGTGAAAATGTCCACAGTCTTAGAAAATAATGTTTATATGAACCTAATGCATTGAATTGGCCAAAAATGTCATTGAGGTCTTTCCATAACATCGTATGGAAAAACCCAAACTAACTTTTTGGCCAACCCAATATAATGGTCCCCAAATGGAAACAATTCTAATAATCTTCAACAAGAAAACAGCCAAATGCATTGTGGTATATTCATAAAAATGAAATTCCATTCAGCAATAGAAAGAAAAGAAGTACTGATAGTCACTTCTACGTAGGGGGACATTAAGATACATTAAACAAACCAGACACAAAGCAGTACATTGGGAGTTGGAGGCCAATATGTACACACTGCTATATTTAAAGTAGATAATCAACAAGGACGTACTATATAGCACAGGTTCAATACTCTTTCAATACTCTGAAATAAACTGCATGGGGGGAAATTGATAAAAAAAATAGCTACATGTATAACTGAATCACTCTACTGTACACCTGCAACTAACACAACATTGTTAAGCAACTATATTCCAATATGAAAGTTCCAAAAGAGGTGCATTCTGTTTGATTCTACTTTTATGAAGTTCAATAACCTATGATGATAGAAATCTGGTAGTTACAACAATAGAGGTTGACAAATAAGGACATAATAAAATTTCTAAAGATGGGAATGTTCCATAATTTATTTTAGGCTGGTGATTTCATAGTGCTTAGATTGTTAAAATTAACTGAACACTTAGGATTTGTGCATTTTATAGCATGATAATTATATCAGTTATATATGCCTCTATATATTTATATTCATATTTATATATAAGATTTCCAGAGGTTGATTGATGTTCAGCAAAAATGATATGTTCTCTTTCATCTTCAAGCTTTTGTTCTCTGAGCAAGTTTTGCTAATCTGTTGCCTGGATAGCTCCCATTCATCCTGCTAGTTTGAGCATGGAATTCTTCTCAGAAAACTTTTCTGACCACAGATCATTCTAAGCTCCTCATCTGGGTTCCAATGATGCTTCTGCCAAAGCACATATCAGCCTACACTGAGGTTATCCACACTAGTTGTAATCAGTTTACTAGGTCAAGTTTTATAAGGCGCAGGTTTTGCTTTGATGTGTTCTAAGTCCAAAGATGGTCACAAAAGAGATGTTCAGAGATTGTGTAATAATTGAATGAATGACTCCAAGTGGTAGGGTCCCTGAACTTACATCTTGAAGTAAAAGTTTTAGCAAACACCCCTAAACATGATTAATATGGGCATCCTTCTGATTGCGTATTGAGAAGCACAGCTTTAACATGATCATTGATGCAGAAATTCAGTGTACATTTTGTGCCCCTAATATTTTATATCATATAGCTTTTCTTAATAAGTTCATCCACTTGTTCCCTTGACACCTCACCATCACATCTTTAATTACACAAAGCCAGTGATGGCAGTAAAACCATATCATCCAAATTGGGAAATACTTAATTAAAAAGAAATAAAACAATTACATCAGGATGACAGGCATAAACTGGACAAAGAAGTGCCCAGTTGTATTCTATTTATGGAGAAGTAGGGCACATAACTTTCAGATAAGAATGAATACAGTAAGGATAATACTTATTTTGTTCTGTTTCCAGATTTATCTTATGCATGGATTTTCAATGATAACCCCTTATATGTTCAAGAGGACAACAGACGGTTTGTATCACAGGAGACAGGGAACTTATACATTGCCAAAGTGGAGCCATCAGATGTTGGCAACTACACTTGCTTCATAACAAACAAAGAAGCCCAGAGAAGTGTTCAAGGACCACCCACTCCATTAGTACAGCGAACTGATGGTAAGATGAGGCGTTATCTTAGGGATACATTTTGTCTGTGAATTCTGAAACTTGGGGAAATCTGTAGAACTTTCCGCTTTCCTCTGTTTCAGCGAAGCCATAATATCTAGGAGTTGAGGTTTAATTCACAAATATGATGAAAATCACATATTGTCAAAAATAATAGAAAACTATATAACTAATCTACATGGTATAGTATAGATGATTCTGAGAATGCCATGCCATTTCCTCTCTGGATCTGAAACAGATCCTTTCTTTGCTTAAGACATATTTCATTAAAAAAGAAACAATGTTTGGGAGAGTAGACGTGTGTGTGAATGTGTGAGTGCTGACAAAATTATTCATTAACCTAGTATATTTTCGATGAACATATGATACAGCTTTTCTTTAACACCACTTTCTTTTCCATATTTGTCTCTTTTATTCACCTTTTTTTTTTTTTCCCTAGTTGGAAAGGCAGGAAAACAATTCACATCCAAGGGAAGTAAATCAAGTCAACATTAATAATGAGTGTTCCAAAGAAAAATGAAACACAAAATCCATACCAATTATATTTCTCCAAGGAACATAATTTAGATTCGTCTCTGATGATTTTGGAGTTTAGTGAACCCATAGCTGGTACAAGATTTGAGCTAGAAAATCTAAGAAAGTCATCAAAGCAGAAAAATCCTCTAGTTGATTCTTTAAATATTCACAGTGGTAAATGTAAAGATGGAAGTATCTGTTGATGCATTTTATGATCAGATTCTGGACTTGTAATACGTCCATAGAGTTTTTCTCCTCTCTAAGTTCAAGAAAAGCAGGAATATAATTTAATGATGGCTAACAGAATCATGGAATTAGCTCCATACAGGGAGTTCTTATGAGAGAGCTTTTATAATCACTAACTATTCAAATATATTTGCATGGTCTTAATTTAGAATTCATCAACCACTGGAATTCTTAAGTCCAATTTGTCCCCTTCAGTGAGTGCTCTGTTCATGATCACAAGAGCTCCTAAGCAAGTAATATGCATAGAAACTATCATGTTGGCCTTTTTTCTCCCTATCTACCTATTTTCTTAACTTCTCTTCTTAATTCCTTCATTATTCCATCTCCTCTATTCTTTTCAATGCATTTATGGTAAAAATATACAAAAGCATCACACATAATGCTAAAAAAATCTTCTAAAAGTAGTCACTCAAGAAATATCACATGTCAAAGAAATAGAAAAAATAAAATTTACCAATTTATTTGAATGAAGTAGTCTTTTCAACCACAGTCTCTTCGAATATTTAGAATGATTAAGTTCTAAAAAAGGAAGTATTTTTATTTTGTAAAATAATTAATTTTAAGATGCTCTTGTGGAATACAAGGAAATTTGGGATGCATTTATTCTGATATTTTGGTATATCTTAGGTATTCTTTTTTAGGGGAGAGAGGAATGAACTAATTTTTTAAACAGTATTATGAAGTGACGCTCTCCATCATTCATCATCAGTATAGAAAAAATATTGTTAACTAAAGGACAGAATAATCAAATTTTGATAACTAAAGCATTTGCTTCATAGAAAATCTCTGTTCTTTAGAAATGCTGCTAGCTCTTTTGGTATTTAACAGGTGTGATGGGGGAATATGAACCAAAGATTGAAGTGCGTTTTCCTGAAACTATCAAGCTGCAAAAGATTCATCTGTAAAACTGGAATGCTTTGCCCTTGGAAAGTAAGGTTGTTTTTTTTTTCTAACTGTTTTAATTAATACAAACAAACAGATATTTTGGTATTCAAATGTTGCTCTATAGGTAAATTAGCAAACGTTTTAAAAGCTGGGCAAAAGTGGACTTTCTGATTGGACTTCAAATAAACATGTCTAATATTAATACTCTAAAAAATGTGGGGAGATGATTCTGCCAACTGGGCCAATATTTACTCTAGTTTAAGCACAGTGTAAGCCACTTAGGCAGCACATTGCCAAGCGATAAGTGAGCTTGCATAACATGGCAAGCAGGTCACTAAATTTCTGACACATCCACCACTCTATTTTCTTGTACATCCCGAAATATATTACCTTGAGTGTCTCCTTGCTTAATTAATCAACAACTCTTATAAATGAAAAACTTGCACAGCTAGTTTCCAAAATAAGGCAAATTAAAGGCCATTGTTCATAGTGGATAATTAGAATTGAGCCAAACCTGTTCTGGTAGGGGAAGCATTTTGCTTTACTACTCAGATAAGTGTTTATGAGCAAAAAGTTTGGAAAGCTTTAAATCCAGGCATATATATATATATATATATATTTTTTTTTTTTCACAGAATGTTCAGAACACTGCATTTTGGCAATATTAAAATTTCATTTTGACACCCATAAACACCAGTAACCAAGTAACAAAGTGATAAAATTCCACTTTAAAATATTAATGTATATATGAATTATCTGGGGGATAGCTAAATTGAGATTCAATAGATTTGGTGTGTTGTCTGATTTTTTCAATTCCAGCAAACTCCTAGGTAATAGTGATTCTTCTTGCCTATAGAACATACTTTGAATAGTAAGAGACTTTACTCTCAGCACCACTTTTAAGTGCTTACCTATAAATCCAGAATCTATTCCTCATGTGGGCCTCATATTCAGAAATAATGATTTACATTCAAAACTATGGGAAACATCCTTAAAAGTCTTCATCCTATTATTAAGAAATATGCCAAGCAATCCAAATAATGTTTATTCGTTTGTGTGTGCATGCTCAGTGGTGTCCAACTCTTTCCAGCACTAAGGAGTGTAGACTGCCAGGCTTCTCTGTCCATGGAATTTGCCAGGCAAGAATACTGGAATGAGTTGCCATTTCCTCCTCCAGGGGATCTGCCAGACCCAGGGATGGAACCAATGTCTTCTATATTTCCTGCATTGCAGGTGGGATTCTTTACCACTGAGCCACAGAGGAAGCCCAATCCAAACAATGCTGGTTACTAAATATTTTGTAATCAGCATTATTTGGCTCTATTTCCCTAGTAGCTCAGTGGTAAAGAATCTGCCTGCAATGCAAGAGCAGCAGGAGATATGGGTTCAAACTCTGTATTGGAAAGATCCACTGGAAGAGGAAATTGCAACCCACTCCACTATTCTTGCCTAGAGAATCCTGTGGACAGAGGAGCCTGGCAGGCTACAGTCCACAGGGTAGCAAAGAATCAGAATTGACTGTCAGTTCAGTTGCTCAGTTGTGTCTGACTCTTTGCAAAACCACGGGCTGAGGCATGCCAGGTTTCCCTGTCACATCACCAACTTCGGGAGCTTGCTCAAACTCAGTCCATTGAGTCGGTGATGCCATACAACCATCTCATCCTCTGTTGTCCCCTTCTCTTCCTGACTTCAATCTTTTCCAGCAATGGGGTCTTTTCCAATGAGTCAGTTGTTCGTATCAGGTGGCCAAAATATTGGAATTTCAGCTTCAGCATCAGTCCTTCCAATGAATATTCAGGATATCCTCTAGGATAACTGGTTTGGTCTCCTTGCAGTTCAAGAGACTCTCAAGAGTCTTCTCCAAAAACACAGAGTGCAAAAGCATCAGTTCTTCAGTGTTCACCTTTCTTCATGGTCGAACTATCACATCCATACACGACTACTGGCTTTGACTTGATGGACCTCTGTTGGCAAAGTAACATTTCTGCTTCTTAATGTGCTGTCTAGGTTGGTCATAGCTTTTCTTCCAAGGAGCAAGCTCTTTCAATTTCAAGGCTGCATTCACCATCTGCAGTGATTTTGGAGCCCAAAAAAATAGTCTTCCTCTGTTTCCATTATTTCCCCATCTATTTGCCATCAAATGATGGGGCCAGTTGCCATGATCTTCATTTTTGAGTGCTGAATTTTAAGCCAGATTTTTCACTCTCCTCTTTTACTTTCATCAAGAGGCTCTTTAGTTCTTCTTCACTTTTTGCCAAAAGGATGATGACATCTGCATGTCTGAGGTTATTGATATTTCTCCCGGAAATCTTGATTTCAGCTTGAGCTTCATCCAACCCAGTATTTTGCATCATGTTCTCTGCATAAAAATTAAATAAACAGGGTGACAATATACAGTGTTAACGTACTCCTTCCCAAATCTGTAACCAGTCCATTGTTCCATGTCCAGTTCTAACTGTTTCTTTTTGACCTGCATACAGATTTCTCAAGAGCAAGGAAGGTGGTCTGGTATTCCCATCTCTTTAAGAATTTTCCACAGTTTGTTGTGATCCACACAGTCAAAAGTTTAGTGTAGTCAATAAAGCAGAAGTAGATGTTTTTCTGGAATTCTCTTGCTTTTTCTATGATTCAATGGATGTTGGCAATTTGATCTCTGGTTCCTCTGCCTTTTCTAAATCTAGCTTGAACACCTGGAAATTCTCAGCTCAGGGACTGCTGAATTTTATATATTTGGCCCCATAATATTTGTTCAATAAATAATTATAGATTGTTTAAATTATTTTAAGAGATTGACAAATGGGAGTTTTGTCAGTTTTTGTTTACTTGCCTTGAAAGACATGATGAACTTTCACCATTTTCAAGCTTTCTCAGAAATTAAAGTATATAAAACACCATAAAATAACAGAAAAATACTTTTAAATTTTATTTATTTATAAAGAAAACCAATGAAAAATAGTATCTGAAAAGAATATGAATAGTTTACTCTATCATGTTTACCATCAGGAAATATAGATTCCTGTAACTTAAAAAATACTCACATAATAAATAAGTGAAAAGGATCATGCTAGTTCTCAAGAATCTCATGTAAATAAATTTCATGAGCTAACCATTTATAGCTAAGAATTTATATGATATGCCTAATCCTCTTAGTTTTGCAGGGTACATCACATTTTTATTATATTTGAGGAAGATGATGAGGCTCAAAGTATATAAGTAACTGGTTCAATTTCATGCTTCTGATAAGAAAGAAAGGACACTTTAAAGTTAGTCTTACTTGATTTTAAGTTCTGAACTTGGAACTTTTGAGTAGACTGTTAAGATAACTGCTCTCCAAGTTAGAGGAGGCAAATTGAATTCTCAATTTTCTTAAGAGTTGTCAGACCATCGGCAAGCATCCTTCTTAACTGTTATGAATTTCCATATGCTCATGCAAAAAAGATTAAAATGATATCTATCTCCTGTATTGTTTTGAAGATTACAGTGCATAATACATGTAAAAATATGGCAAATATGATGTGTATGTACAAAATAAAAATCCCTCAATGATAAAGTGTATGTTCACTGTTAAGTTTATGTATAAAAGAGCTGATGCACATGAAATAAAAATAAGGAAGAACAGGAAAATGATGAGAATTGCTTCACTGTACCTCTTAGAAAATTGTCAAGGAAATAATTGATCTAGTGGAGTATGTCCCATAACATTTATCTGACAAAGTTAATCATTGTTGAGATTATATTTATTAAAGCTATTATTAATATGGAATTGAAATGCCTCAGTGTTAAAATGGAAAGTCTGAAGTGTCCACAAGGACATGATAGCATTAAAATATTCTGCATAAGAAACATGTATTCTGTGTAACTGAAGTGCAGATATAGTTCTCATTTCTTCAGATGAACAGAAGGTAGATGAAAATACTTTATATATTTGGAAAATATTATGCAAATATTAGCTACTAACAAAAAAGATTTTTTACTGCCTGTGCCCTCTGCAGTGGACATTTACCAAATACTCTACGGACTTTTCTGAATTTGCAACATTAACATACACACAAACAATGCACTCCCTAGAAAGTTACTAATTGACAAACATAATTAACAATCTGAAAAGAACAAAATCAACCCCCCGCCCCCGCTTTTAAATGATAAATATCTATTTGCAGGTCTATTGCCAAGTGTTTTACAAACTATTGAATGATAATTATAAATCATGTTCTCTGACAACTCTTTATAAAAATATTGTGTGCAGTATTTGATTTGGTTATATTTATTTCAAAGCAATATGTTCCAAACAATGTTGGGACTGCTTTGTACAAATTCTTTTAAATCTCCTCATTCACTTTCTGAGGTACTACACTTCTCTATAGTAAGTTGGATACACCCCAAACTGAAAAAGCAAATTGGTTTAGTGAGGAATAAAATCAAGAGTTCTTTCTCTTATCAACAATGTTTCTAAACACTTTGGCTAACTAATTACTGACTACTATTTATGCTATAAATTATACATTCATTAAACTAAAGTTTATATATTTTAGTTAAGAAGAAAGGAGGGAAGTAGAGGGTGGTTAAGGAAATTAGTAGGTGAATAAGAAAGAGGAACACACACACACACACACAAAATAACAAAAATCATTGCCACATCATATTCACCATTTTTTTTAAAAGGACTTTAAACAGTTTCTGAAATACAGATTGGTTTTCATTAAATATTTGTGGAAATATTTTCTAAGTAGCTAAGAAATAATTCCCTTTATTCTGGGAATATTCCTTCTCTTGAATGGGTAGGTTATTTTGGAATTTATCTTGCTAATTGGCCTCTGAGCTTCTTGGGTCTGTGGTTTGGTAACTGTCACTAATTTTGGGAAATTCCAGTCATTCTTACTTCAAATATTTATTCTCTTCGTTTATCTCTTTGCTCTCCTCTGGTGTTTCCATTACACATCTGTTTCACCATTTGTAGTTGCCCCCATTTCCTGGATATTCCATTCTTTCTTTCTTTCTCTTCACATTTTAATTTGGGATGTTTCCATTGACATTTCTTCTCATTAAGTTACTCTTTTCTTAGTCATGCTCAGTCTACTGGTAAACCTATCAAAGACATTCTCGATTACTTTACAGTGTTTTTATGTCTATTACTTCCGTTTGATCTTTTCTTAGAATTTCTTTTTTTTTTCCTGCTACGTTAATCCTCTATTCTTTCATGCTGTCTGCTTTTTTCCATTAGAGCTCTTAACATATTAATTTTCAGTTCAGTTCAGTTCAGTCTCTTAATCGTGTCCGACTCTTGCAACCCCATGAATCACAGCACGCCAGGCCTCCCTGTCCATCACCAGCTCCCAGAGTTCACTCAGACTCATGTCCATTGAGTCCGTGATGCCATCCAGCCATCTCATCCTCTGTCGTCCCCTTTTCCTCCTGCCCCCAATCCATCCCAGTATCAGGGTCTTTTCCAATGAGTCAACTCTTCGCATAAGGTGGCCAAAGTACTGGAGCTTCAGCTTTAGCATCATTCCTTCCAAAGAAATCCCAGGGCTGATCTCCTTCAGAATGGACTGGTTGGATCTCCTTGCAGTCCAAGGGACTCTCAAGAGTCTTCTCCAACACCACAGTTCAAAAGCATCAATTCTTAGGTGCTCAGCCTTCCTCACAGTCCAACTCTCACATCCATACATGACCACAGGAAAAACCATAGCCTTGACTAGATGGATCTTAGTCGGCAAAGTAATGTCTCTGGTTTTGAATATACTATCCAGGTTGGTCATAACTTTTCTTCCAAGGAGTAAGCGTCTTTTAATTTCATGGCTGCAGTCACCATCTGCAGTGATTTTGGAGCCCAGAAAAATAAAGTCTGACACTGTTTCCACTGTTTCCCCATATATTTCCCATGAAGTGATGGGACCAGATGCCATGATCTTCGTTTTCTGAATGTTGAGCTTTAAGCCAACTTTTTCACTCTCCTCTTTCACTTTCATCAAGAGGCTCTTTAGTTCCTCTTCACTTTCTGCCATAAGGGTGGTGTCATCTGCATATCTGAGGTTATTGATATTTCTCCCGGTAATCTTAATTCCAGCTTGTGTTTCTTCCAGTCCAGCGTTTCTCATGATGTACTCTGCATATAAGTTAAATTTTAGCAGGGTGACAAGATACAGCCTTGACGTACTCCTTTTCCTATTTGGAACCAGTCTGTTCCATGTCCAGTTCTAACTGTTGCTTCCTGACCTGCATACAGATTTCTCAAGAGGCAGATTAGGTGGTCTGGTATTCTCATGTCTTTCAGAATTTTCCACAGTTTATTGTGATCCACACAGTCAAAGGCTTTGGCATAGTCAATAAAGCAGAAGTAGATGTTTTTCTGGAACTCTCTTGCTTTTTCCATGATCCAACAGATGTTCGCAATTTGATCTCTGGTTCCTCTGCCTTTTCTAAAACCAGCTTGAACATCTGGAAGTTCACGGTTCACGTATTGCTGAAGCCTGGCTTGGAGAATTTTGAGCATTACTTTACTAGCATGTGAGATGAGTGATATTAATTTTAATAGTTTCAAATTCCCAATGTGATAATTTAAAAATATTTGCCGTATTTGAGTTTGGTTCCACTGTTTGCCTTTCTCTGCAGAATGTACATTTTATTTGGCCTTTTATATATTTTTGTTGTTTAAAACCTAGTAGGATGTAACAGGTAAAAGTAGGTGATTTTACACTAGATTTTAGTGTAAACTTTTATGTTTATTGGCAAGGAGTTAAGCTGTATTTATTTACTGTTTGCCATAGCTGTGGTTTCAGAGGCTAAAACTCCCTCTTGTTTTTCTATGTTTTACCTGTTATCTTCAGGTTTCCCTAGAGACTTTCTTAATTAGAGACTGAGGTCTGCAGTTTCTTTACCTATAACACCTAGCTATTTATTAAGAAGACCTATTGATGATATGAATGTCCTTGTTAGCTAAGTTTAACATCTCAATAATTTATGGATCTGTTTCTGTTGACTGTTTTTGCTTCTAATCATGATTCCTATATTTTTATGCTTTTCAGGCTATCTAATAATTTAACTTAATTTAATTTGAGATATAATAAATATTATGTTATTAACAGCTGGACTGTTGTGTATTTCTTTCAAGTATTGGATTTTATTGATAGGAATTAAGTTGCAGTGAATCTGCTTGACCTTTCTGTAGCTTATTTTTAAACTTCCTTGAGTATGGAGTAGATGTTAGTCTAAGGCTAATTTATTTCTAAGATGTTTCTTCCTATCAAATGCTCTAAATGTTTACTATCTCTCTTCTCTAGCATGTTAGAACTCTAACATCTTTCAGCCCTGTTTGTGCTCTGAAAATTGTTCTTTGCCCAGCCTCATTTATCATTCTTATGTAGATTTCTGGAGCACTTTCTTTTTCTAGTCCCATTGTCTGATACTCTGCTCTGCAATCCCAGCCACTTCAGTCACCTTGTGTCTCCTAACTCAGTGATGTACTCTTGTCCTATTTATGTTTGCTTCTAGTCAGTTCAGTTGCTCAGTCGTGTCTGAACCTTTGCAACCCATGAATCGCAGCACACCAGGCCTCCCTGTCCATCACCAGCTCCCGGAGCTCACTCAGATTCACGTCCATCGAGTCCGTGATGCCATCCAGCCATCTCATCCTCAGTCATCCCCTTCTCCTCCTGCCCCCAATCCTTCGCAGCATCAGGGTCTTTTCCAGTGAGTCAACTCTTCGCATGAGGTGGCCAAAGTACTGGAGTTTCAGCTTTAGCATCATTATTTTTCTGGGCTCCAAAATCACTGCAGATGGTGATTGCAGCCATGAAATTAAAAGACGCTTATTCCTTGGAAGGAAAGTTATGACCAACCTAGACAGCATATTAAAAAGCAGAGACATTACTTTGCCTACTTTACTAGACATGCAAAAGTGTGTCTAGTCAAAGCTATGGTTTTTCCTGCAGTCATGTATGGTTGTGAGAGTTGGACCGAAAAGAAAGCTGAGCGCCAAAGAATTGATGCTTTTGAACTGTGACGTTGGAGAAGACTCTTGAGAGTCTCTTGGACTGCAAGGAGATCCAACCAGTCCATCCTAAAGGAGATCAGTCCTGGATGTTCACTGGAAGGGCTGATGCTGAAGCTGAAACTCCAATAGTTTGGCCAGCTGATGTGAAGAGCTGACTCATTTGAAAAGACCCTGATGCTGGGAAAGATTGAGGGCAGGAGGAGAAGGGGACGACAGAGCATGAGATGGTTGGATGGCATCAACGACCCAATGGACATGAGTTTGGGTAAACTCCAGGAGCTGGTGATGGACAGGGAGGCCTGGCATGCTGCAGTCCATGGGATCACAACGAGTTGGACATGACTGAGCGACTGAACTGAACTGAACAACTAGAAAGTGAAATTTAAAAATAAGATGCCACAGCTTTCTTATCCATTCATTTGCTGATGGACATCTAGGTTGCTTCCATGTCCTGGCTATTATAAATAGTGCTGTGATGAACATTGGGGTACACGTTTCATTGTTAGTGTATGGGAATGCAAGGGATTTCTGTGTGTTGATTTTATATCCCGCAATATTACCATATTCATTGATTAGCTCTAGTAATATTCTGGTGGGGTCTTTAGGGTTTTCTGTGTAGAAAACAGACCATATCATCTGCATGTTCATGTTTGAAGATCATATCATCTGCAAACAGTGAGAGTTTTACTTCTTTCGTGATCTGGATTCCTTTTATTTCTTTTTCTTCTCTGATTGCTGTGGTTAAGATTTCCAAAACTATGTTGAATAGTAGTGGTGAGAGTGGGCATCCAAGTCTTGTTCCTGACTTTAGGGGAAATGCTTTCAATTTTTCGTCATTAAGAAATAATGTTTCCTGTAGGTTTATCATATAAGGCTTGTATTATGTTGAGGTATGTTCCTTCTATGCCTGCTTTCTGGAGGGTTTTTTTTTTTCATCATAAATGGATGTTGAATTAGGTCAAAGGTGTTCTCTGTATCTATTGAGAATATCATATGGTTTTTATCTCTCAATTTGTGGTGTATAACATTGATTGATTTGCAAATATTAAAGAATCCTTGCAACCCTGGGATAAAGCCCACTTGATATTGAGGTATGATCTTTTTGATATTTTGTTGGATTGTTTTTGCTAGAATTTTGTTCAGGATTTCTGTGTCTATGTTCATGAGTGATTTTGGCCTGTAGTTTCCTTTTCTGTGGCATCCATTTCTGATTTTGGTATTAGGGTGATGGTGGCCTCATACAATGAGTTTGACAGTATACTTTCCTCTGCAATTTTCTGAAAGAGTTTGAGTAGGATATGTGTTAGCTCTTCTGTAAATTTTTGGTAGTTTGATATTGAGGTATGATCTTTTTGATATTTTGTTGGATTGTTTTTGCTAGAATTTTGTTCAGGATTTCTGTGTCTATGTTCATGAGTGATTTTGGCCTGTAGTTTCCTTTTCTGTGGCATCCATTTCTGATTTTGGTATTAGGGTGATGGTGGCCTCATACAATGAGTTTGACAGTATACTTTCCTCTGCAATTTTCTGAAAGAGTTTGAGTAGGATATGTGTTAGCTCTTCTGTAAATTTTTGGTAGAATCCATCTGTGAAGCTGTCTGGTCCTGGGCTTTTGCTTGTTGTAAGTTTTCTGATTACAGTTTTGATTTATGTGCTTTTGATGTGTCTGTTAAGATTTTCTATTTCTTCCTGGTTCAGTTTTGGAAAGTTATACTTTTCTAAGAATTTGTCCATTTCTCCCAAGTTGTCCATTTTATTTGCCTATCTTTGATGATAGTAGTCTCTTATGATCCTTTGTACTTCTGTGTTGTCTGTTGTGATTTCTCCATTTTCACTTCTAATTCTGTTGATTTCATTCTTGTCAATTTTTTATTGATGAGTCCAGATAATGGTTTGTCTATTTTATTTATCTTCTCAAAAACCAGCTTTCAGCTTTGTTGATTTTTNTAAGCCCTCCCCAGATAGCCATTATGCTTTTTTGCATTTCTTTTCCATGGGGATGGTCTTGATCCCTTCTCCTGTGCAATGTCACAAAGCTCATTCCACAGTTCATCAGGCACTCTATCTATCAGATCTAGACTCTTAAATCTATTTCTCACTTCCACTGTATAATCATAAGGGATTTGATTTAGGTCAACTGAACTGAATGGTCTAGTGGTTTTCCCTACTTTCTTCAATTTGAGTCTGAATTTGGTAATAAGGAGTTCATGATCTGAGCCACAGTCAGCTCCTGGTCTTGTTTTTGTTGACTGTATAAAGCTTCTCCAGCTTTGGCTGCAAAGAATATAATCAATCTGATTTCGGTGTTGACCATGTGTAGAGTCTTCTCTTGTGTTGTTGGAGGATGGTGTTTGCTATGACCAGTGCATTTTCTTGGCAAAACTCTGTTAGTCTTTGCCCTGCTTCATTCCACTTTCCAAGGCCAAATTTGCCTGTTATTCCAGGTGTTTCTTGACTTCCTACTTTTGCATTCCAGTCCCCTATAATGAAAAGGACATCTTTTGTGGGTGTTAGTTCTAAAAGATCTTATAGGTCTTCATAAAACCATTCAACTTCAGCTTCTTCAGTGTTACTGGTTGGGGCATAGACTTGGATAACTGTGATATTCATTGGTTTGCCTTGGAGATGAACAGAGATCATTCTGTCATTTTTGAGATTGCATCCAAGTACTGCATTTCAGACTCTTTTGTTGACCATGATGGCTACTCCATTTCTTCTGAGCGATTCCTGCCCACAGTAGTAGATTTAATGGTCATCTGAGTTAAATTCACCCATTCCAGTCCATTTTAGTTCTCTGATTCCTAGAATGTCGATGTTCACCCTTGCCATCTCTTGTTTGAGCACTTCCAATTTGCCTTGATTCATGGACCTGACATTTCAGGTTCCTGTGCAATGTTGCTCTTTACAGCATTGGGCCTTGCTTCTATCACCAGACACATCCACAGCTGGGTATCGTTTTTGCTTGGCTCCATCCCTTCATTCTTTCTGGAGTTATTTCTCCACTGACCCCATTCAGTGTTCTAGAAAGTGCCTGGAAGTAAAAAACCTGGGCTATCAATGGCTTACTTTGTACATTTCTCATCCTTTAGGGATCACAGTTTTATGCTACCCATTGTTACTTCCCTGGAATAAGGTTTGTTTCCCATTATATTTGTCCAGTTTTCTAATTGCTTCTGGCAGGAGAGTAAAGGCAAGTCCAGTTAATCCAACAGTGCTAAATTTCAGATTATTTTTTTTTTAAGGCTAATTTTGAAGGTAAAAAGGTGAAGTTTAGAGAAATGAAATAATTGATATACATAAGTTGTAAATTTGCAATTCATATTAAAAATCATTGATTCTGACTCAAAACTCATGCTTTTAGCCATTTGATATTTACATCAAATTATCTTTTTAATATACAAATTAATTCTCCATGTGCAAATGCAGTTAGCCCTCAATTCTGTAAACGTTTTCCTTTAAAAGGCTTGAAAAATTTCAGCAAAATGGTAAAAAAGATGTTATCTGAAAATGAAATTATGGATATTTCATTATGGGTAGTAATTATGGATAGTGAAATTATGGATAGTAATCTGCAATTACTAATATTTCAGCAAATAACAAGTTTAATTTTATATATTAAAGTTTTTGATAATTCAAAAGATAACCTTTTCAAAATTCATTCTTTTTGAATGAGAAAAAAAAACTCCCTCTAAAAATCAATCAGAGCCATTGGCAGGATACACCCCACTGGTTTACATGTGGCAATGGTAATAGGTACTATTTATAAAAATCTAAGATAGATGATTAGGAAGAATGCAGAAAATATACCAACCAACCTAGGGGGCTGCTGCAGTCATGCACACAGAGAGTGTGGAGAATGAGATCTATGGAAGGCTGGCTAGAGTGTTTACTCAAAGACCCTAACTATCTTAAACCACCATGGGCTAATGTGAATATAGAGTAATTGAGACAAAACTTCAGATACCTGCTTGAACTTTAATTACTATACTTTGGGGACATGTATCTCACTTTCTATGTTGGAGTTTCAGAGCTGACATGATCACAGCTTTCAGTTCTCAGTTTTGTCTCATTTGTTTAGCATGACAGACTCTTAATTATCTAAGCTGCAAATTAATTGTATTGTGAAATGCCCTGAGAAACTCCTTGGATAGGTGCTATTCAAATATAGTATGATTGACTGATAGATCTCTGTGTCTCTTTTCAAGAAAATACATGCCTTTGTTCTTAGTAAAGAAGTTAAACTGATATAATCATAACTCTTCTACCACTGTCGTAAACAACCAAACATATTTACTTTTCTTTTTTTTTTTTCTTAATAACTTTGCTGTCAATGCTCTGCAATGCAAATAAAATTAGTTGCGTTACTCAACGTTCCTGTGTGTTATGAAGTCTTCACACAGAGGGCTATATTTATGTATAGACAAGATATTTATGTATACAGGTATATCTTATTCATTATTTTCTAATTTATGAAGGAAAAGATACCCCAGCTTAGCTATTAATGTTAAGCAGTAAATATGAAGTCTCACCAAGTTGTTGTTATCTATTTCAGAACTTTCAGATGAAAGAGCAGCTATTTGACTTTGCTTTCTTTTACATATATGGACATCATTGAAGAGCATACCACAGAAAGATTGCTCAGGATGCTCAGAATGATGGTAGCATTTTAACACATTATTAGTTTTTTTTGCAGAAACTAATGCCTGTGGTATTAATACATCTCTGGCCAATAATATGTTAATATTAAACTAGGTGAATTCAGGGTTTTCAGGATTTTAGCCCTTGCTTTAAAAAATTCAGAGAGATATCTTAAAAATTTCCCATTTGAATGTCAGGAACATAGTACACTGGTGGCGGATCCATGTCAAAACCAATACAATATTGTAAAGTAATTAGTCTCCAATAAATAAATGAATTTTAAAAAAAGAGAAAGAAAAAAATTTAAAATAAATAAAAATAAAAATTTTCCTCTTTAAGTTAAATGGATAGAGAGCAATTATTTTCCTATAATAGCCTGTCCTGTTTGTCCCACAATGTAGTATACTGAAGGTACTCTTCAGATTCTTTCTGCTTTGTGTTTTATCATGATTTTCTATTGGTTCGCATAAGATGATATGGTAAATTCCATGCAAATATGAGAACTGACAAGCATTCAAGCCAATCTTTGAAAAACTGAAAGACAGCAATCCTCAACAAAGGAAAACATAAACACACATTCACTATAGGGCTGAAAGTTTTATCAGTGGATTCACTAACATTTCAAGAAAACACTGTGTTCTAGAAAGTGTATAGGCTTTGAAGAGATCAGGGTTTAAATACTCAGTCCCCCTGTCAAGTTCCCCTGGAGAAGGAAATGGCAACCCACTCCAGTATTCTTGTCTGGAGAATCCCATGAAGAGAGAAACCCTGTAGGCTACAGTTTATGGGATCGCAAGAGTTGAACACGACTTAGTGCTATCTTCATTCCCCTGTCAATAGCTGGGCCACTATGACCAGTTTTCCTGTCTGTAAAACAAAGGCAAAAACTAGATGGATGAATAGATAGATAGGCAGGTGGACTATAGAGAGAATAGGATTAAGTGAAAGTGAAGTGACTCAGTTGTCTGACTCTTTGTGTCCCCATGGACTGTAGCTTACCAGGCTCCTCAGTCCCAGGAATTTTCCAGGCAAGAGTTCTGGAGTGGGTTGCCATTTCCTTCTCCAGGAGATCTTCCCAATCCAGGGATTGAACCCGGGTCTCCCGCATTGCGGGCAGATGCTTAAATAATTGTAAACTTCACCACTCCCTTATAATCCCTAGCTTATAATAGGCAATCAATACATAATAACAATTAATAAACTGTGGTACTGTAATTGTCAGTGGTGCTTTGACTGAGAAGGTAAAAAGGAATACACAGGAGAGAGAGAGGGATTTCTGCATTATATTTCTTAGTGAACATAATCCTCAAGGACTTGCTCAGAACAATGGATTTACCATTTTAGAATAACATATTTATTCTTGATGAGGATTATTGACATCCTCTCATTCACCACTTGGCAAATTAAGCTCCAGTATCTATTAACTTAGTAAATATGCATTGAATATCTTATTCAATAGTTAATTCCTTTCTGCCTTCACTTATTCAGGAGGAATTCTGACAGCAGATGCTGGGCTAGGCCCTGGGGATATAAAGATAATAGAAAGACCCCAGGGAGTTCACAGGCTACTGAAAATAGGATTGATGTAACAATATGGATCACATTTTTTTCCCCCCTAGAATCTGTTCTTTCCTTACAATGAAGGAAGATTCAAGAATACTCTGGGAACTTGCCTGATTATCTTTGCTCCAGGTTACTGCTTTTTAAACTGAGACTGGAAAGAGTCACTCTCAGTTTCTTTGGTAGAACTAATAAGAGACTGTTATTGAAGGAATTTTTTTGTGTGTCTCTGAGAAACAGAAGATTCTCTCCCACTTTACTAATATCTCTCCCCCCGCAAATTTTAAAATAACTGTTTTAGAACAGAAAAGTCAGCTGACAGTATAGTAAAATCCCATATAATACCACACAGTTTCCCTATTATTAATACTTTAAATTAAGATGGTACTTATGTTACAAATAATGAACACGAATATGTTTTTATTAACTAAAGACATGCTTTATTCAAAATTCCTTGGTTTTTACTTGATATCCTTTTTAATTCTAACATTCTATCCCAGGTACCATATTGAGTTTTCTTGACTCCCTGGGCTCTTCTTGTCTGTAATTAACAGTGTTTCAGACATTTCTTATTTTTGATAAACCTTAGAATTTTGGGGGCTTCCCTGTGGCTCAGATGTTAAAGCATCTGCCTGCAATGCGGGAGACCTGGGTTCGATCCCTGGGTCAGGAAGATCCCCTGGAGAAGGAAATGGCAACCCACTCCAGTACTCTTGCCTGGAAAATCCCGTGGACGGAGGAGCCTGGTGGGCTACAGTCCATGGGGTCTCAAAGAGTCAGACACGACTGAGCAACTTCACTTCATTTCACTTAGAATTTTGAGGAGTAGTGGTCAGTTTTATTGTGGGGTGACCTCTATTGAAATTTGTCTGCTGTTTTCCTTAACTTTAACCTGAGGTTATGGGTTTTGAGCAAAAAGAGCGTAAAAGTAAAATGCCATTTTCACCCATCATATCAAGGTTATTACTCTATCAATATGATCTATGACTGTTAATGCTGGCCTTCCTCACTTGACAGAAGTTTTGTCAGGGTTCTCCACTGTAAATCTACTCATTTTTCTCTTTTCCTATATTGTGTCTTTGGAATGGCCAAAGTATATGGTTCATATCTAATGAGTAAGGGGTCATGATTCACTTCTAAGGTGTGAACCTATATAATTTATTTAGAATTCTTCCTCATGGGAGATTTTTCACTTTTCCATCCTCATTTATCAATTTATTCAATCTTGTATTTATATAAATATCACATTGGATATTTATTTCTCTTTTGGGTTATAATCCAATACTGCTTTGTTTTGATACTCAAATCGTTTCAGCATATTCTTTGTAAAACACTTTTAAAAATCTTTAAAATTATATATTATGAATATATTTCCCGTTAAACAGTTTTTGTACTTTCATATGGAATGACAGTGGGACATTCAAATGTGTATTTTCAGCCAGTCTCTTACTGATGGACATTTCAGTTCACTTCAATCACTCGGTTGCGTCCAACTCTTTGCGACCCCATGAACCATAGCACTCCAGTCCTCACTGTCCATCACCAACTCCCGGAGTCCACCCAAACCCATGTCTATTGTGTCAGTGATGCCATCCAACCATCTCATCCTCTGTCATCCCCTTTTCCTCCTGCCCTCAATCTTTCCCAGCATCAGGGTCTTTTCAAATGAGACAGCTCTTCGCATCAGGTGGCCAAAGTATTGGAGTTCCAGCTTCAACATCAGTCCTTCCAATGAACACCGAGGACTGATTCCCTTTAGGATGGACTGGTTGGATGTCCTTGCAGTCCAAGGGACTCTCAAGAGTCTTCTCCAACACCACAGTTCAAAAGCATCAATACTTCAGCGCTCAGCTTTCTTCACAGTCCAACTCTCACACCATACATGACCACTGGAAATACCATAGCCTTGACTAGATGGACCTTTGTTGGCCAAGTAATGTCTCTGCTTTTTAATATGGTGTTTAGGTTGGTCATAACTTTCCTTCCAAGGAGCAAGCGTCCTTTAATTTTATGGCTGCAATCACCATCCACAGTGATTTTGGAGCCCAAAAAAATAAAGTCTGACACTGTTTCTACTGTTTACTCATCTATTTGCCATGAAGTGATGGTACTGGATGCCATGATCTTCGTTTTCTGAATGTTGAGCTTTAAGCCAACTTTTTCACTCTCTTCTTTCACTTCCATCAAGAGGCTGTTTAGTTCTTCACTTTCTGCCATAAGGGTGGTGTCATTTGCATATCTGAGGTTATTGATATTTCCCTTGGAAATCTGGATTCCAGCTTGTGCTTCCTCCAGCCCAGCATTTCTCATGATGTACTCTGCATAGAAGTTAAATAAGCAGGGTGACAATATACAGCTTTGACGTACTCCTTTTCCTATTTGGAACCAGTCTGTTGTTCCATGTCCAGTTCTAACTGTTGCTTCCTGACCTGCACATAGGTTTCTCAAGAGGTAGGTCAGGTGGTCTGGTAATCCCATCTCTTTCAGAATATTCCACAGTTTACTATGATCCACACAGTCAAAGGCTTTGGCATAGTCAATAAAGCAGAAATAGATGTTTTTCTGTAACTCTCTTGCTTTTTCCATGATCCAGCAGATGTTGGGAATTTGATCTCTGGTTCCTCTGCCTTTTCTAAAACCAGCTTGAACATCTCAAAGTTCACGGTTCATGTACTGCTGAAGCCTGGCTTGGAGAATTTTGAGCATTACTCTACTAGCATGTGAGATGAGTGCAATTGTGCAGTAGTTTGAGCATTCTTTGGAATTGCCTTTCTTTGAAATTGGGATGAAAATTGACCTTTTCCAGTCCTGTGGCCACTTCTGAGGTTTCCAAATTTGCTGGCATATTGAGTGCAGCACTTTCACAGCATCATCTTTCAGCATTTGAAGCAGCTCAAC
>SJXQ01006607.1:7201-25405 GCA_006408695.1 Aepyceros melampus
AGAGAGAATTACAGACGAATGTTCACTAATGAACATATACACAAAAATCCTCAACAAAATAATAGCAATCTGAATCTAACAACATGCTAAAAGGATCACACTCCATGATCAAGTAGCGTTTATTCCAGGGATGCAAGAAATTCTCAGTATCTTCAATTTTTCTGTCCACCATATTAACAAACTGAAGAATAAAGATGATACAATCATCTCAACAGAGGCAGAAAAGGCTTTTGACAAAATACAATACCGTTTATGAACAAAACACTCCAGAAAGTAAGCATACAAGGAACTTATCTCAACATAATAAAGGCCATATATGACAAACCTACAGCTAACATCATTTTCAATAGTGTAAAGCTAAAAGTATTTCCTCTAAGATCAGGAACAAGACAAGGATATCCACTCTTGCCACTATCATTCAACATGATTTTGGAACTCTTAAACATGGAAATCAGATAAGAAAAAGAAGTAAAAAGAATCCAAGCTGGAAAAGAAGTAAAACTGTCACTGTTTGCAGATGACATGATACTATACATAAAAAATCCTAAAGCTGTTATCAGAAAACTACTAGAGTTCATCAATGAATTTAGTAAGGTTGCAGGATACAAAATTAATACAGAGAAATCTCTTGCATTCCTATACACTAACAACAAAAGATCAGAAAGAGAAATTAAGGAAACAACCTCATTTATTATCATAGTAAAAAAAGTAAAATATGTAGAGATAAGCCTGCCTAAGGAGGCCAAACACTTATACTCTGAATACAATAAGATGCTCATGAGAGAAACTGAAGGTGACACAAACAGATGAAAAGATATACCATATTTTCAGACTGGAAGAATCAATATTGTCAAAATGACTATACTCCCCAAGCAATCTCAGAATAAATGAAATTACAAATGACATTCTTCACAGAACCAGAACAACAACAAAAAAATTAAATTTGCATGTAAACATAAAAGACCCCAAATAGCCAAAGTAATCCTGAGAAAGAAAAATAAAGCTGGAGGAATCAGGCTCCCTGACTTGAATTTATACTACAAAGCTACAGTAATCAAAACAGCATGGTGTTGGCACAAAAACAGAAATACAGATCAATGGAATAGTATAGAAAGACCAGAAATAAATCCACACACATATGGTCAATTAATTTATAACAAAGGAGTTATAAATAATGGAGAAGAGATGATCTCTTCAATGAGTGGTGCTGGGAAAACAGTACAGGTACAGTAAATGAATAAAATTAGAATATTCTTTAATACCATAACACAAAAATAAACTGAAAATTAATTAAAGACATAAATGTAAAACTGGATACTATTAAACTCTTAGAGAAAAACATAGGCAGAATACACTTTGACATAAATAGCAGCACTATCTTTTTGGATCTACCTTCTAGAGTTATGAAGATAAAACAAAAATAAATGAATGAGACCTAATTAGATTCAAAATCATTTGCACAGCAAAGGTAACAGTAAACAAAACCAAAAGACAACTCACAGAGTGGGAGAAAATACTTTCAAATAAAACAACCAACAAGGGATTAATTTCCAAAATACATAAAAAACTCATGTAGTTCTATATAAAAAAAATAAATAACCCAATCAAAAATGGGCAGAAAATCTAAACAGACACACATCCAAAGAAGATATCCAGATATCCCACAAACACATGAAAAACTGCTCAACATCACTGATTATTAGAGTCATATGAATCAAAACTACCATGAGGTACTGCCTCATACCAGTCACAATGGCCATCATCAAAAAATCTACAAACAGCAAATGCTGGAGAGAATGTGGAGAAAAGGAAATGCTCTTGTACTGTTGCTGAGAACGTAAACTCATACAGTTACTATGGAGAATATTATGGTGATTCCTTAAAAACATAGGAATATTCCTTAAAAACTTTAAGAAAACATGACCCAGCAGTTCCACTACTGGACATCTAGCCTGAGAAAACCACAATTCAAAAAGACACATCTATGCCAATTTTCACTGTAGCACTACTTACAAAAGACAGGACATGGAAGCAATCTAGATGTCCATTAACAGATGAATGGATAAAGAAGTTGTGGTACAGATATACAATGAATTTGAGTCAGTTCTAGTGAAGTGGATGAAGCTGAAGCCTGTTATACAGAGTGAAGTAAGTCAAAAAAAGAAAAACAAATATAGTATAATAAGCATATATGTGGAATCTAGAAAAACAGTGCTGATGATCCTTATTGTAGGGAAGGAATGGAGACACAATGTAGAGAATGGACTTGTGATACAGGTGGGGGAGAGGTGGAAGTAGGACAAATTGAGAAAGTAATATATATATATATATATATATATACACACACACACACATACATACACACACTACCAAGTATACATATGTAAAATAGCTATTGGGAAGCTGCTGTATAACACAGGGTATCCAACCTGGTACTTTGTGACAACCTAAAGAGGCAGGATTGGAGGGAGGCTCAAGTCATAAATATATATAATTATGACTGATTCACAATGTTGAACAGCAGAAACCAATATGACATTATAAAGCAATTATCCTCCAATTAATTTTTAAAAAAGAAAATATCATCTCAGAAGTCAGCAGATCCCATGATTAAATGCAGAATGTGACAAAACAATCTAACTGTATTATCAAATGTATGAAACCTCATGAAGGAGATGGAGGAAAGGTGCTTACCTCACAACTTTGTGAGTGGAGAGGTAAAAGACAGAGCACTGTACTCTAGTTGATTAAGTTGTTTCCTTCAGGCATACATGTTAACAAATCTGAAATCACTACAGTTTGTATACTTATATTGCATAAACTCGTGAACAACGGATGGTGCAATTCAGGTTTTTTCACTATTGGAATGTGAATTTACAGATAAACCAAAGGAGAAAGATAGAATGAATCATATTATACTCAAACAGATATATGGATGAACAAAGTGTGGTAAAAGGGAGGAAACCCTGCCATTTTTAACAATAAGATGAATTTGGAGGACACTAAGTAAAATAAGCCAGACACAGAAGGACAAATATTCTATGATTTCACTTAAATGAAATACCAAGTGTAGTCATACTCACAGAAACAGGAAGTAGAATGGTGGATGCCAGAGGCTCAGAGGAGAGGGAAATGTGGAGTTGTTTAATGGATATAGAGTCTCAGTTTTACAAAAATTCTGGAGATTGATTGCACAACAATGTGAAAATATTTAACACTGTTTTACACTTAAAATGCTTAGGTGGCAAATTTTGTTAGGTGTACTTTAACAAATATTTCTCAAAATGTGTTCTTTCAAAACATAGATTATGAAAAGGTGGGAAGAAAAGGAATAACTTTACAGTGGTCACACCTGACAACCACTACCTAAACCAGGTGACTGAAGTGATTATCCTCAGCGAAAAGTTATGTTGATGCATGTACCATTGCTGCTACAGCAGCTAAATCGCTTCAGTTGTATCTGACTCTGTGTGACCCCAGAGATGGCAGCACACCAGGCTCCCCCGTCCCTGGGATTCTGCAGGCAAGAACACTGGAGTGGGTTGCCATTTCCTTCTCCAATGCATGAAAGTGAAAAGTGAAAGTGAAGTCGCTCAGTCGTGTTGGACTCTTTGCGACCCCATGGACTGCAGCTTACCAGGCTTCTCTGTCCATGGGATTTTCCAGGCAAGAGTACTGGAGTGGGTTGTCATTGCTTTCTCCAGCATGTACCGTTGAGATGTTGTGATAAATGATACTCTACTGCTGTGGTCTTCCCAAAAACCTACAACCCTAGTCTAATCATGAGAAAAACCAACTGAAGAACATTCTACAAAATAACTGACCAGTATACAAGACCATCAAGGTCACCAAAACAAGGAGAGTTTGAGAAACTATCACAGTCTAGAGAAGCCTAAGGTGATATGATGACTCAATGTAATATGACATCCTGGATGGATTCCTGAAACAATAAGAAGAATAGTGACAAATCTAAGAAAATTCAAAAATTCAAATAAAGTGTTAGATTTTAGGTAATAATAATGAATCAAAATTGTTTCATTAGTTTTGACAAATCTATCAACAGTTCTAAAAATCATTACAATAGAGGGAACTGGATATGGGATATATAGCAATCCTTCGTACTATTGTTGAAACTTTTTATTCAATGTAAATCTAAAACTTCAAAATTTTAATATTTTTAAAGAAGACTATATAGATAGATATAAGACTATACAGAGTATGGTCAAACTACCGCACATTTGCACACATCTCACACGCAAATAAAGTAATGCTCAAAATTCTCCAAGCCAGGCTTAGCAATATATGAATCATGAACTTTCAGATGTTCAAGCTGGTTTTAGAAAAGGCAGAGGAACCAGAGATCAAATTGCCAACATCTGCTGGATCATGGAAAAAGCAAGAGAGTTCCAGAAAAACATCTATTTCTGCTTTATTGACTATGCCAAAGCCTTTGACTCTGGGGATCACAATAAACTGTGGAAAATTTTGAAAGAGCTGGGAATACCAGACCATCTCACCTGCCTCGTGAGAAACCTATATGCAGGTCAGGAAGCAACAGTTGGAACTGGACATGGAATAACAGACTGGTTCCAAATAGGAAAAGGAGTACATCAAGGCTGTATATTGTCACCCTGCTTATTTAACTTATATGCAGAGTATATCATGAGAAACACTGGGCTGGAAGAAGCACAAGCTGGAATCAAGATTGCTGGGAGAAATATCAATAACCACATATGCAGATGATACCACCCTTATGGCAGAAACTAAGAGGAACTAAAAAGCCTGTTGATGAAAGTGAAAGAGAGTGAAAAAGTTGGCTTAAAGCTTAACATTCAGAAAATGAAGATCATCGCATCTGGTCCCATCACTTCATGGAAAATAGATGGGGAAACAGTAGAAACAGTGTCAGACTTCATTTTTGGGGGCTCCAAAATCACTGCAGATGGTGATTTCAGCCATGAAATTAAAAGACACTTACTCCTTGGAAGGAAAGTTATGACCAATCAGGATAGTATATTCAAAAGCAGAGATATTACTTTGCCAACAAAGGTCTGTCTAGTCAAGTCTATGATTTTTCCAGTGATCATGTATGGATGTGAGAGTTGGACTGTGAAGAAAGTTCAGTTCAGTCGCTCAGTCATGTCCGACTCTTTGCGACCCCATGAATTGCAGCACGCCAGGCCTCACTGTCCATCACCAACTCCCGGAGTTCATCCAAAGTCATGTCCATCAAGTCGGTGATGCCATCCAGCCATCTCATCCATTGTCTTCCCCTTCTCCTCCTGCCTCCAATCCCTTCCAGTATCAGAGTCTTTTCAATGAGTCAACTCTTTGCATGAGGTGGCCAAAGTATTGCAGTTTCAATTTTAGCATCAGTCCTTCCAAAGAACACCCAGGACTGATCTCCTTTAGAATGGACTGGTTGGATCTCCTTGCAGTCCAAGGGACTCTCAAGAGTCTTCTCCAACACCACAGTTCAAAAGCATCAATTCTTTCACAATCAGCTTTCTTCACATTCCAACTCTCACGTCCATACATGACCACTGGAAAAACCAAAGCCTTGACTAGACAGACTTTTGTTGGCAATGTAATGTCTCTGCTTTTCAATATGCTATCCAGGTTGCTCATGTTTCCTTCCAAGGAGTAAGTGCCTTTTAATTTCATGGCTGCAATCATCTGCATTGATTTTGGAGCCCCAAAAAATGAACTCTGAAACCGTTTCCACTGTTTCCACATCTATCTCCCGTGAAGTGATGGAACCAGATGCCATGATCTTTGTTTTCTGAATGTTGAACTTTAAATCAACTTTTTCACTCTCCTCTTTCACTTTCATCAAGAGGCTTTTTAGTTCTCTTCACTTTTTGCCATAAGGGTGGTGTCATCTGCATATCTGAGGTTAAGTAGTAAGCTACAAAATAAATTTGAATATACTTGGTTTGTTATGAATTAAGGTCTAAGGTGTTTGCCTCATAGTTGTAAACTAGCAGCACAGACTAAAACCTAACAACTTTTGATTCCACCAACATTGCCCTTTCATTTATGCTATCCCTATTATAACCTTTTAACTTGAAATAAATTTAGACTTAGAAAACATTGTTAAATTAGCCTACAGTGTTCCCATATATTGTTCTCTTAGCCTTCTCCATTCTTAACATCTTATATAATCATAATTATTAAAACCATGTAATTAACACTATTAAACTACAGACTATTCAGATTTCACCAGTTTTTTTTTTCTCTAGTGTTATTTTTTCTGTCCCAGAATCTAATTTGGGATCCTACATCACATTTAGTTGTCATGTCTCAGTATCTTCTAAACTGACACAGTCCCTCAATTTGCTTCTCATTCATGACCTGGACACTTTTTAAGAATACTAACCAGCTATTTAAAGAATATTCCCCATTTTGGATTTATCTCATATCTGCTATTTCATTATGATCAAATTCAGACTATACAGTTTGTACAAGAATACAAAGAAGAGAGTCTGTTCCCCTACCAGTGGCCTTTACCAGTAGGTACAGGACGTCACTATATCTTATCACTGGTGCTATTAAATTTGATCTCTTGGTTTAGGGTTTACTATCTGCCAAGCATTAGAATAAGTGCATTTACATTACCTGTTTAATCCTTACAACCAACCTATATACTGCATATTATTATCACCCACCGATTTTTTTTTTTTAACTGAGCTTCCTAGGGTCAAGTAACTGGCCCAAACACACAGTTTGTAAATAGTTGAGGCAGAATCTAAAACTAGGCAGTCTAGCTCTAGAGTCTCCACTTTTAATCTCTATGCATACTGCCTCTCTATCCTAAAAATTTGGTTTACCAATCTTTAAAATCCTATCACTAAGTCCCTACTGTTCTTTTCCTTCAGTGTATTAACATATTGATCACTGGCACTCATTCATGAAATATGGCATCTGAAAATCCTCCCCTCTCAATTTCAAGGGACATAGGTGGCTCAGAGGTTAAAGCGTCTGCCTCCAATGCAGGAGATCCGGGTTCGATCCCTGGGTCAGGAAGATCCCCTAGAGAAGGAAATGGCAACCCACTCCAGTATTCTTGCTTGGAGAATCTCATGGACTGAGGAGCCTGGTGGGCTGCAGTCCATGGGGTCACAAAGAGTCGGACACGACTGAGTGACTTTACTTACTTTACTTACTTACATCAGATAAAAATCGAGGATATTCCCGACCTACACTTCCTTTCACATGGTATTAGAGGAAGCCAAGTGGAAAGTCTGGACTTCCATGACCAAATGGTATAAGATAGTCCAAGAAAAACTCCACCAGCAGTACAGTAGAAACAAAGCAAGTAATGTCGATCCCTGGCACCTTACTAGGTGGTAGCACATAACCAGCTTGGCACTTTCCAACTTCACTATGGTGACAGTGGAGAGGCTGGAAGAGGCAAAAGCAGGCTTTTGTTTTCTGTCCTGCAGTTAGTGCCAGGTTGTCTGAGGAGGCCCCTGACTCCCTGATGGACAAAAACAGTAAGTCTGGTACTATGACCTCCACTTGGTAACAATAGGAAACTAGAGGAGGTACTTGCCTCTCCCACAGTAGCAGCATCTGTAGAGACATAATTGAGAAACTGTTTGATAGCCCCTCATAAAGCAGCATTGGGAGCCCAGCAAGGGACTTTTCATCCCAGTGGCAACATCAGCAAAGGCTGAGTAGAGTGTCTGAACCCCCACTTCCCAAACATCAGTAGCAAGTGACTTGAGGGTATGGTGCATTCTAATGTGGGCATATAATAACAACAGAAGCTAAGAGTCTCTACTTATACTCATTGCCCAACAGTATGAAATGGTCCCTTATCATGCTTCACCCGACCAAACAGAGAAGAAAGAAAGAACAGTAGAGGGGGAAAAGTTGGAAAAAAGAGACTTTTTATACATTTACAGGAAGTTCTGGGCAGGTCCCTGAATGACTCATACATGAAACTGACTAGTATCACACATGTAAAAGCTTCAGAATTTATCTATAATGTAGAAAATCACTAGTTTTCAGAAGGGCCTCTAAGTAGCATAAAAGCTAAGAAATCAGAATAATACTGTAAGGACTCTGGATATTAAATCATCATTGGAACCACAGTCACTAAAAGCAGGGCAGGATGTGTCCACTAAACAAATACAAAGGTAGAAGGCCAAGATGGCAGAGTAGGATGATCCTGAATTCATCTCCTCCCATGGACTCATGAAACAACCATTTACAGAGCATCTCTCTGTGAGAACAACCTTAAGAGAAGCATAAAAGATTTTCTACAACCAAATATATAAAGAAGGAACCACAACAAGACAGGTCAGAGGCATGGAGAGGTAGTATAATCAGAAAGCACATCCTCAACATAGGGATCCACAAGCAGGAACAAAATCACACCTTAGAGGTCCTCCTTCTGACCAAGTGGGATTTATTTCAAGGATGCAAGAAAGGTTCAGTATCTGTAAATTAACCAACAAGATATGCCATGTTATCAAACTGAAGAATAAAACCCATATGATCATCTCAAAAAGATTCATAAAAAGCTTTTGAGAGAAAGTTCAACATCCATTTATGATAAAAACTCTTAACAAGGTGGGAATAGAGGTAACATATCTCAACATAACAAATGTTATTTATTCCAAGCCCACAGACAACATCATACTCAAAAGGTGAAAAGCTGAAAGCATTTCCTCTAAACTCAGGAACAAGATAAGGATGCCCGAACAAATATAAGTAGCAGTAACAAAATAAAAGCTGTAGTGGATATATTAGTATCATACAAAATAAAATTAAGATAAAAATTGTTAGAAGATACACTTTTATAATGACAAAAGAGTCAATCTATCAGGAAAATACACTGTATGCACATAATAATAGAACCGAAAGTATGAGAAAAACAATTTGATGGCAGAGGGAAAACTGTTACAAAATTATGTTTTGAGATTTTAAACCCCACTATAAGTAATGGATTTTCTTGGTATTTTCTTGGGCTCCAAAATCACTGCAGATAGTGACTGCCATGAAATTTAAAGACACTTGCTCCTTGGAAGAAAAGCGGTGACCAACCTAGCAGCATATTAAAAAGCAGAGACATTACTTTGCTAACAAAGGTCCATCTAGGCAAACTATGGTTTTCTAGTAGTCATACATGGATGTGAGAGTTGAACTATAAAGAAAGCTGAGCATCAAAGAATTAATGCTTTTGAACTGTGGTGTTGGAGAAGACTCTTGAGAGTCCCTTGGACTGCCAGGAGATAGTTCAAACTCATCAATCCTAAATGAAGTCAGTCCTGAATATTCATTGGAAGGACTGATGCCAAAGCTGAAACTCCAATACTTTGGCCACCTGATGTAAAGAACTGACTCACTGGAAAAGACCCTGATGCTGGGAAAGATCAAAGGCAGGAGGAGAATGAGCTACAGAGGACAAGATGGTTGGGTGTCCATCATCGATGGACATGAGTTTTAGCAAGCATTGGGAGTTGGTGATGGACAGGGAAGCCTGGCATGCTGCAGTCCATGGGATCACAAAGAGTCGGACACAGCTGAGCGATTGAACTGAAATGATCAGTAATGAATAAACAAGCTGGCAAAGTTAGACAATGAACTAAAAGCCTTTGAAAAATACTATAAACCAACTAAACCTACAGACATGTTCAAAACACTCCATCCACAACAGAATATATATTTTTCTTAAGTGTATGTGAAACGTTCTAGAGGCTATACTATAAGCTAGCCTACAAAATAAGCCTCAACAAATTTAAAAGAATTTAAATAATACAACTATACAAAGTTTTCTCTCTGACAATAAGGTAATAGAATTACATATCAACAATGGAAGAAAATTTGATAAATTAAAAAAAATATATGTGGCAATTAAACAACAACCTACCAAACAGTCAATGGATCAAAGAAAAAAATCACAAGGAAAGAAAATTTTTGTGGCAAATGAAAATAAAAGTACAACATACCAAATCATATTAGATATAACTAAAGCAGTACTTAGAATGAAATATATAACTGTAAATGTCCACATTAAGAAAGAAGAAAGATTTCAAATCAATAGTCTAACAATCCACTTTCAGACACTGAAGAATAAAGAACAAACTAAATCTAAAGCAAGTAGATAGAAAAAAAAGATTAGAGCAGAAATAATCGAAATAGGGAATAAAAGAGCAGCAGAAATAAAATCAATGAAACAAACAAAAAAATGGTTTCTTCAATAGAGCAACAAGACTAACAAACTTTTAGCTGGTTTGGGAAAAAAGAAAATATTCAAACTACAAAAAAAAAAAACAGAAATAAAAGTTAAAAATTACTAACCTTACAGAAATAAATATTATTATAAAGAAATGCTACAAATAACTTTACACCAACAAATTATGAATTTCAATTGGAAAAACTCATCTAAAGGCACAAGCTTCTATTTCAAGAAGAAAAGACAATCTAAACTGATAGCAAATGAACAATTGAATCTAACCAAAAAAACTATCTACAAAGAAGACGCCAGGTTCAGATGATTTCACCTCTGAATTCAATCAAATATTCAAAGAAGAATTAATAACAATTATTCACAACACTTCCAAGAAGGAGAAAAAGGAACAATTCCCAACTTATTTTTGAGGCTGAAAATACCTGATACCAAAACAAAATGCAAACCTCATAAGAAATTAAAATCGCAGACCAATATATCTTATGAATATGGACATAAAATTGCTCAACAAAATACTAACTAACCGAAGTCACAACATCATACACTATGACCAAGTGTAATTTATCCTAGGGTTGTAAGGTTGGTTTAATGTAATGCTGCTGCTAAGTCACTTCAGTTGTGTCCGACTCTGTGTGACCCCATAGATGGCAGCCCACCAGGCTCCGCCGTCCCTGGGACTCTCCAGGCAAGAACACTGAAGTGGGTTGCTATTTCCTTCTCCAATGCATGAAAATGAAAAGTGAAAGTGAAGTCGCTCAGTCGTGTCTGCGTCTGACTCTTAGAGACCCCATGGACTGCAGCCTACCAGGCTCCTCTATCCCTGGAATTTGCCAGGCAAGAGTACTACAATACCCAACATTCTTTCATAATAAAAATATTCAGCAAATGATGAATAGAGGGGAACTTTCTCAACCAGATAAAGGGTATCTAAACCCTATAGCCATATAGCTTTCTTCATTTCCTTTGGATATATACCCAGAAGTGAGATTGCTGAATCATACAGTAGTTCTATTTATAATTTTTTTTAGGAACACCCATACCATTTTCCATACAAAATATATTAATCTACATTCCCACCAACCGTTCTCTGTTCTTCACATCCTCACCAACATTTTTTATATTTTGACTTTTTGATAAAAGCCATCCTAACAGGTGTGAGGTGATACTGGTGGTTTTGATTTGAATTTCCCAGATGCTTAGTGATGCTGAGGACTGAATTCCATGAACCTGTTACTCATTTGTAGGTCTCTTTGGGAGAATGTCTATTAGGTCCTTTGCCTATTTTTTAATTTGTACGCCTTTTGTTTTGTTTTGTTTTTGTTATTGAGCTGAGTGCTTTACATAGTAAATATTGGGTAGGCCAAAAAATTCATTTGGAAACTTGCTACCGGGTGTGGGGTGGGGTGGGGAGGGCAGGGGTAGAGGATAGTAAAGAAGTTTGGGACTGATATGTACACACCATTATATTTAAAATGTATAACCAACAAGGTCCTACTGTATAGCACATTGAACTCTGCTCAATGTTATGTGGCAGCTTGGATGGGAGGGGAGTTTGTTGGAGAATGGATACATATATATGTATGGCTGAGTCCCTTTGCTGTCCACCTGAAACTATCACAACACTGTTAATAAACTCTACCCAATATAAAATAAAGAGCTAAAAAAACATACAATAAAAAGCTGTCCATTGTATTTCTATAACCAGAAATTTAAAAAATTAAACAACAAAAAAAAGCTGGTTCTGATTTTTCTGTTACATACTACGGAAAAATCAGAACAAACTTTTTGGACAACTTAATATTAAGCCCTTATCAGATATTTGGCTTCCAAATATTTTCGCCCATTACATTGGCTGCCTTTATACTCTTGAAAGTTTCCTTTGCTCTGATGAAGTTTGATAAAATCCCACTTGTATATTTTTGTTTTTGTTTCCTGTGCCTTTGGTGTCACACCCAAAATAATCACTGCCAGATCAATGTCAAAAAGCTCTTTTTCTATGTTCTCTTCTAGAAGTTTTATGGTTACAGGTATAATATTTAAGTATCTACTCTATTTTGAGTAAGTAAGTAAGTAAAGTCACTCAGTCGTGTCCAACTCTTTGTGACCCTATGGACTGCAGCCCACCAGGCTCCTCAGTCCATGAGATTCTCCAAGCAAGAATACTGGAGTGGGTTGCCATTTCCTTCTCCAGGGGATCTTCCCGACCCAGGGATCAAACCCGGGTCTCCCGCATTGGAGGCAGATGCTTTAACCTCTGAGCCACCAGGGAATCCAGGTTATCATTAGTTATATATTTTATTCATATTATCAATAGTTAATCCTAATTTCCCAATCCATTGCATTCTCCCCTTTCCACTTGGTATCCATACATTTGTCATGCATGCATAAAATAGCTTCTTTCCTTATGTTTCTCATAACAGAAGTGAATGGAAAACTTATTCTGGAAAAATCAGAAAATGGTACATGTCAAACCAATGTTCTGGGTGCTTAGATATAGTGAAAACACAGTTTCTCCCACCACTTGATACTATTCTCTCCCTTTAGCCTCCATCTATCTGGTCCCCTTTTGGTTGCCCAAAGTTTTCAATTGTGGCATTCTCCAAACTAAATCTTTTAATGCTTCAAAATCCACTCTTTCTTCTCCATCTCAGCTCATTGTCCAGCCACATATTGAAGCTGATCTCAGTATTTAATCGGATTACTGTACAAGAAGCTCATAGCTCCCTGAGGGGAACATTGTATTTTAAAAGTAGATAAATTTCTAATTGGTAGAATTCAGAAACCATCACAAAATAAATTATTCTTCTAGAAGAATTCAAAAGCAAAAGGGCTCAACTGAGCTTGTAAAGTACCCTGCCTACTTTCCTTCATGCCTACTATACTCCATTTTTTCTCTCTCTCTTTTTAAATTGTATTTTAATAAAGTATAGTTGATTTACAATGTTGTGTTAATTTCTGATGTACAGCAAAGTGATTCAGTTAATATATATTATTTTCTCATATTCTTTTCCATTATGGTTAACCACAGGATGTTGAATATAATTCCTTATGCTATACAGTAAGACCATGTCATTTATTCTATATACAATAGCTTTCATCAGCTAATCACACACTCCCAGTGCATCCCTTTCACATATTCCCTTGGCAACCACAAATTTCTTATCTGCCTGTGAGTCTGTTTCTGTTTTATAGATATGTTCATTTATGTCATATTTTAGATTCCACTTGTAAGTGATATCATGTGACATTTGTCTCTCTCTTCTGATTGACTTCATTCAGTATGACAATCTCTGGTCCACTCATGTTGCTTAAAATGGCATTATTGCATTTCTTTTATGGCTGAGTACTATTCCATTGTGTGTGTGTATGTGTGTGTGTGTGTGTGCGCACACACCTGTATCTCACATCCTCTTTATCCATTCATCTGTTGATGGGCATTTAGGTTGTTTCCATGCTTCGGCTATTGTGATTAGTGCTTCTATGAACATAGGGGTACATGTATCTTTTTGAACTATAGTTTTGCCTTGATATATGCCCAGGAGTAGGATTGATGGATCACATAGCAACTTTATTTTTAGTTTTTTTTTTTTCTCCTCTATTTAAACTCCCTCCCTACAGACTATAGATGGTCCACTGGAGAATGGAGTGGGCAAACCAGTATTCTTTCCTTGAGAACCCTATGAATAGTATGAAAAGGCAAAAAGATATAACACTGAAAGACGAACCCCCCAGATTGGTAAGTGTTCAATATACTACTGGGGATGGCTGGATGGCATGACTGACTCAATAGACATGAGTTTGAGCAAACTCAGGGAGACAGTTAAGGACAAGGAAGCCTGGCATTCATTGGGTCGCAAAGACTCAGACACAACTTAGCAATTGAACGACAACAGATTGTGAGAATTGATCCTCAGACTTCACACCTGCTATATTAGTTATACCACTGAATAACAAATTACTCCCTAACTTAGGCTGAAAACAACAAAAAATATTTTTATTTAACAGCTTTTGTAGATCAGGAATTTTAGCACAGCTTAGCTGAGTGGCTCTGGCACAAGATCTCTCACAAGGCTGCTGAGGCTACAGTTACCTCAAGGCTTCACTAGGAGATGATCTACTTCCAAGCTCAGTCATGTGACTATTGATGTGCCTCAGGGCCTCTCTGGCTGTTGGCTGGGGATATCAGTTCCATAGGACTCTTCACAGCATAGCTTCTTAATGCACACACACACACACACACACACTGCAATTAAACCCAAGATGGAAATCAGAGATTTATATACAACCTCATCTTATCAGAAATGATATCCCATCCTTCTGTTCCTCAGAAGCAAGCCACTGAGTTCAGATCACACTCAAGGGAAGATGGTGACATAAGGGTCAGAATTTCAGGAGGTGGAAAATATTGGGGTCCATCATGGAGGTGCCTGCCACATTTACACACACCTAAACAAGGGATGGGAAGGGTGATATCACTTCATTAGAAAGTTTATCATGCTTAAAGTTATATATAGAGTCTAAACTATTCATACAGACTATATCTATAGATGTTCATTTGACCTATGTCAGTTACTGTTAGTATACTTTTTCAGAGTGCCTGCTTTTATGAAGGTGCATATTTTTAAGGATTTAGTAGAATGGGACTATGATCAAGAAAGAGAGAAGTGAACAAAGACATGGTTTAGTATGCAGATATGAATAATTATTTTGTTAATTTGTATATTAAATACTCATATTTGAACTCCTGATGCATATTGCATCATACAATATACTGTAGATCCAAATGTAAATAGAATAGTCTCTGCCCTGCTGGTCTCCTAGTCTAGTGGAAGTAACTAACAGGTAAACAAAACAGGGTTTCCCAGGTGGTTCAGCAGTAAAGAATCCACCTGCAATGCAGGAGACACAGGATACGTGGGTTGAATCCCTGGGTTGGGAAGATACCCTGGAGGAGGAAATGGAAATCTACTTCAGTATTCTTTCCTGGGAAATTCCATGGACAGAGAAGCCTGGCAGGCTACAGTCCAGGAGGTTGCAAAGAATCGGATATTACTTAGTGACTAAACCACCACCACCACCAAACTGACGTATAAAGCATTTGTGAGAATAGAGGGTTGACTAAAATGCCACAGATAATGAAGTGAATACCTTTGCCTGAATAGCCAGGAAAGGAGTTGAATCATTACTTGAGTCTTGAAGTAAGAATGTTTCAGGAGGGCAGAACTGGGGAGTGAATTACAAGCAACAGTTTAAACAAAGGAGTGAGTCAGGAAGGTGTGGGCACTTTCTAGGGGCCCAAGATGTTCAGCAAAAGGAGTCCTGGGTGTGTGAGCAAAGAATGGCACTGCAGGAGGTTTTAAATATAAGTAAGAGGCAGGTCATATTAGGCCATGCATGCCATGAGAGGACCTTGGATTTTATCCTGAGGCTATTTCTGCACTGCTGCAAGTATTTAAACAAAGGTTTAAGAAGGACAAATTTGTGATTTAGAAACATCACTTTAACTTCAGTGTAGATTTCAGAGTGGGGATGAGGGAGGAAGCAAAGGGGAATGGGATTTTATTGTGGTGCAATGGTACCGTGGTTGCAATAAGATTGTATTAATACTATGGGTTTAAGAGCATGTGCTTTGGCCTCAATTTCTGCTTCATAAGAAAATTAGCATCTTTATGATTTTTTTTCCAAAAGGGGCTACAATCTTATCCCACATTTCTAAGAGTGAGAATGCTAAATTAAATGTACATTTTATCCTGAAAAATAAACATATTAGCGATGACAAAAAAATAAATGTACATTTTATTTGTATTTAAAATAAGTAAAAATAAAATTAAAAATAAAGTTTATTTTTCTTTAAAATAAATATTTTACATTTTATTTATATTTATTACAAATATACATTTGTTGGGTTTCCAATAAGCAACAAAAATATGTGACGTTATCTGTGTTAAAATCCTTCAAAGAAATGTTAAAGTAACTTTCATTAGGAAGCATGCACTCACACCTTGTGATGGGCTAAATAATTTTAAGCTGATCGTCCAATGTACTGACATGGGACAAACAGTTCTGTGATGGACATATTCTTATTGACCTTGTGATGTGACTGTAACTAAGCCCCAAAATGTAAATCTGCTCTTCCTTAGTCTTTTTTTTTTTTTTTGCTATGCAGATAGAAACTAATTTGTCAGCATGCCAGGTTTAACTAGCTGAGATGAAGCTAAGCTAATTTAATAGGAACTGTTCAATATCTTCGACCGACCTGACACTGTCAGTTAAAGTGGATCTATGCCCCACTGTCTTTCATTATTCCCAATTCTTTCATCAGAATGGCTGAACATCAAGTCAAATAATGTGCTTAGTATCAATAGGCCTGACTTTTTTCTCAAGGACATTCTGCTGCTGCCAGAAACTGTTAAGTGGAAAAACATGTACTGTGAAGGTGAGAGGACACTAATTAAATGTAAATAGCTCTAGCTAAAGAAGCATGAGGCACAGCTTGCTGAATGAAAACTCCACAGACTGCTGACTGAGGTCACAGCTGCTGACTTGCCTCAAGTTTCTAAGTTGCAATTTCTCTTTGATATGATTTAACATCCCTGTATTTACATTAGGCATGGGCCCTCCTCAGGAAGTGCTGCACAGTTTCAAGTGCAAATATTATGGTTCAATTAGGCATGCTTCATCCTTAGGTCATGAACTTTACCTCTTTAGCTACATGTACTGTTTTTAAAGTATTAAGTTATTCTGACCTGTGCTGGACATATAATGTGAGCAAGAAATAAACCTTGGTTGGATAAGCCAGAAAAAAAAAAAGTTCTTCCTCAATGTACAATGTAATGATGCTCTAGAGTCAAACCTGTTTTGAAACTCTTGGCAATATCTTAACCATGGGGATCTTTGTGCTTCAATGTCCTCATCTTTAACAGGCTAATGGTAATAACTGTTCTTACTTCTCAGGCTTACAACAAACTGTGGAAAATTCTTAAAGAGATGGGAATACCAGAAGACCTTACCTGCCTCTTGAGAAATCTGTATGCAGGTCAAGAAGCAACAGAACTGAACATAGAACAACAGACTGGTTCCAAATCAGGAAAGGAGTATGTCAAGGCTGTAGAGTACATCATGTGAAATGCCAGGTTGGATGAAGCACAAGATGGAATCAAGACTTCTGGGAGAAATATCAATAACCTCAGATACACAGATGACACCACCCTTACGGCAGAAAGTGAAGAACTAAAGAGCCTCTTGTTGAAAGTGAAAGAGGAGAGTGAAAAACTTGGCTTAAAACTCAACATTCAAAAGACTAAGATCATGGCATCTGGTCCCATCACGTCATGGCAAATAGATGGGGACACAATGGAAACTGTGAGAGACTATTTTCTTGGCTTCAAAATCACTGCAGATGGTGACTGCAGCCATGAAATTAAAAGACACTTGCTCCTTGGAAGAAAAGCTATGACCAACCTAGACAGAATATTAAAAAGCAGAGACATTACTTTGCCAACAAAGGTCCATCTAGTCAAAGCTATGGTTTTTTCAGTAGTCATGTATGGATGTGATATTTGGACCATAAAGAAAGCTGAGCACCGAAGAATTGATGCTTTTGAACTGTAGTATTGGAGAAGACTCTCGAGAGTCTCTTGGACTGCAAGGAGATCAAACCAGCCAATCCTAAAGAAAATCAGTCCTGAATAGTCATTGGAAGGACTGATGCTGAAGCTGAAACTCTGATACTTTGGGCACCTGGTGCAAAGAACTGACTCATTGGAAAAGACCCTGATGCTGGGAAAGATCAAAGGCAAGAGGAGAAGGGGATGACAGAGGACAAGATGGTCAGATGTCATCATGGACTCAATGGACATGAGTCTGAGCAAGTTTTTGGAGTTGGTGATGGACAAGGAAGCCTGGGATGCTGCAGTCCATGGGGTCACAAAGAGTTGGACATGACTGAGTGACTGAACTGAACTGAACAAAATATATATATATATATATATATATATATATAT
>SJXQ01006607.1:25688-38152 GCA_006408695.1 Aepyceros melampus
CAGGACATTCCAGATGGTCCTTCCTCTTCCTTACTTAAATCTACCTGTCACCTCAATTGCAAACAGTCCACATCTGAGAGCTGTTGCCTTGATAAAACTTTAAAGCATCACAAAGTCAAATTCAAGTTAACAAACTTTTGGTCTGTTTGTTTTTCAAAAGCAAGTAATAATTGCCAACTTCTTGGATTGTCAAAGTAGTATAACAGCTATCTTGTTTGCACCTGAGAAAGCTGAAGAAATAGGAAAAAAAAATATGTATTTTGTGTTAATAATACTATAAGTGAAAAGGACTCCCATATATACTGTTCATTTAAATTCAAGTGTTATTATTATATTTGCCTCCAAAGATTACAGTAAACATATATTAATAATCATCATTATTAATTTTATTTTAAATTTCATTAACAATTCTCCTTAGTTTATTGCAGCTGAAGAACAATGTCCTATTTATTGCTTCTCACATTTGATTGCATAGGATGAAAAGGAAAGAGAAGGAAGGATTTCAATCAGATTTCAGGAAAATACCTAAAAATCATGAGCTTAGTCCTTGCATTCAATCTTTTAACCCCACTATAAATAGACCTTTTTTTTTAATTGCTAGATGAAATTTGATAGCCTTTAGCCATTACCAGACTTAGTGGGTATTAAATGTAGCAAATCACAGTGATCTATGAACATCAAAAATAGGATTCAAATATAGAAACATTATTGAAAAAGCACCCCTGGCAATATCTACCTTCAAAAAGACATGAGGTATAGAATACTATAAATGAGAAATAAAACATGATTTCAGTTAAAGAAGATGTGCTGTGTTTATTCGCTCAGTTGTGTCCAATTATTTTTGACACCATGAACTATAGCCCACCAGGCTCCTCTGTCCATGGGGATTCTCCAGGCAAGAATACTAAAGTGGGTCGCCATGCTCTCTTCCAGGGAAAGAAGATATTAGAAAGTTATTAAAAAGAGTTGTCAAACATGTAGTAAATGTTAGATGAAATGGATACTTTCATGGAAATATATAATTGCCAAACTGATTCAAGAAACATAAAATGTATACAGAGCCCAATAAGTATGATAGAAATTAAAGCAGTAGTTTTAAAACTTTTAACAAGTTAAGCACCATATCCAAAGTGTTTTACAAAAAAAATCTACCAAACTTTCAAGGAACAGATCTTTCCAATATTATGAGAATTCTCCCAAAATATTAGAATAGGAGGAAATATTATACACCATAGTAGCCATAAGAAATCCAAACAAGAGGCCGTTCTATACATCTGTGTCTCTTATTTATCTTTATATCCTCAAAAAAAAAAAAAAAAATCCAAGCAAGGATAGTAAGAGAAAAGACTATCTTTTCAAATGTTATTTCATATGTTACTAGAGATGCTATAGTTATGATGGTAGTGTTAGTCACTCAGTCATATCTGACTCTTTGTGACCCCACAGACTATAGCCTGTCAGGCTCCTCTGTCCATGGAATTCTCCAGCAAGAACACTGGAATGGGTTGCCATTTCCTGCTCCAGGGAACCTTCCTTACCCAGGGATTCAACTCAAGTCTTCCGCATTGCAGGCAGATTCTTTACCATCTGAGCTACAGGGAAGTCCAGAGATGCTATTATCCTACACAAAAAGTTAAATAAATCCTACACAGTGTGAAAGAGAAAATACACCATGATCAAGCTAGGATTATTCCAAGAATTTGAGGATGGGTTATATTAGAAAATATATTCATGTCATTTACCATTTTAAAGAAAAAGAAAAAAAGTATGATCATTTGACTTGTAGGAAAGCATTTGGTATAAATCAACACCCATTGATGAATGAAAAACAAGAAAATGTAATCCTGATAAACTAGAAACTACTAATGAATGAAAAACAAAACAAAAATAGTTATCTTGAAAAATTAGAAATAAAAATATGCCTTCCTTAACCATATTATCTCCAAGAATTTACCACATCATCATCCTAAATGGGAAAAATTAAAAGTACTTCCTTGAAAATAAGGCAAAAGACATGGGTATCTAATACTACTAGATCAATTCATATCACACTGTAAGTCCTAGACAGTCTAATAAAAAATAACACAAATAATTAGAGACATGAATATTTGGAAAGAAAAACATGTGCATTACTTATAGATTATCTTATTTCTCACATGAATAATATCAAAGAATCTACAACTACTAGAAATTAGAGAAAAGGTTAGAAAATTGACTGGATATATAAGATTATTTTACAAATAAAAACCAGTAATACTTATCAACAAATATACAAAAATTATCAACAAAATATCAGAAATTGAATAAAGCAAAGTGTATAAAGTATAATATATTATGACTGAGTGGAATTTATCCAAGAAATTCCAAGCTAGTTTTACATCTCCAAATCAAAGAATGCAATTCTTCAACCAACAGACTAAAGAATAAGCATGTGATCATCTCAACAGGTACAGAAAAAGCATTTGTCTAAATTCTATGTCCATTTACAATAAAAAAAAAACTAAAAATAAAATTAAGTTTTTTAACTCAGCAAACATGCAATACAAGGGAATCCCAACAACCTGATAAAGGACATCTACAAAAATCCTACCACTAACTTCATACTTAACAGTAAAAGATTGACTGCTTTCTCTAGATCAGGAACAAAAGGATGTCTCTATCCACACTCCTGTTTAATATTTTGCCAAAAGTCCTATCCAATGCAACAAGGAAAGAACATTTATATAGACTAGAAAAGAAAAAAATAAAACTGTCTCTATTCAAACACACTTGTCTATGTAAAAAGTACCAAAAAATGTACAAAAAAGCTATTAGAACAAACAGGTGAATTTAGCAAAGATCTCAGAATAAAAGATCACTATAAAAAATCTATCAAGAGTGAGGGGAGGTATGTACACCTATGGTTAATTCATGTTCATGTATGACAGAAATCAAACCAGTATTGTAAACCAATCAATTAAAAATAAATATTTAAAAAAACAAAAATCAATTATATTTCTATAAAAAATTTTTTTAAATCACTTACATTTCTATCTACAAGTAGAGAACAAATTGAAATTAAAATAAAAACAGTATGGCTTACAATAGCACCAAAAACATTAAATACTTTGGTATAAATATATGTATGAATTGTATGCCAAAAATAGTGAAACACTAATGAAAAATCAGAAAGACTTGAAGGATACAGGCATATCTCATTTTATTGCACTTCACAGAAAATGCATTTGTTTACAAACTGAATTTCTGTGTCAACCAAGTCTAGGGTCACCAGTTTTCCAACAGCACTTGTTTACTTCCTGCTTCTGTGTCACATTCTGGTAATTCTTGTAATATTTTAAGCTTTTTAATTATTATTATATTTGCTATGGTCATCTATGGTTAGTAATTTCTTATGTTACTGCTAGGTAGGAAGTTAGGCATGAGCAAAGAGGGGTAGCCTAGCTGAAAAGAATGCAAGCTGATCTATAAACCCCATCCTAGATACACCCAGGAAAGATCAGATATGCTACAAAATAACCACAGAGACTTTTCCAACTTCTACATATGTTCCCTAGTCATATAGTGGATACAAACTAACCAGAGGTACATCCTCAAATAACTTTAAGCAGTCAGGATTCTGTTAAGTGTTAATAAACATTCTACACATATATGCATCTGATTATAACAGATTGAATTAATGGCAGACATATACAACAGAGCCTGCTGTTATATAACTTGTGATCGTCAATCAGCCTTGAGCGTATGCCCATTTGCATTCCCTTTCATTGATTAGTGGTGGGTACAAGCCCTATATTGTACAGGGCACAACCAAAAGAGGAGACAGGAAGTATAAAAAGGGGGAAACCAAGAGGGAATTTGGATCACATTCCCTTGGGGTTGGCCTGCTCCCATGCCTTGGGAATGTCTCTATAATAGAAAATCTGTCTACCTGAGCTGAACTGAGCTGTAATCTTTCTGTTGTTTTAAACCCTTTAGTCTGTCACTGCAGATTTTTGTTGCAATGAGACAAGAACTGAGGAAGAGAAACACACTGATCTGACCCTACTATTGTAAAAAGATTGTGACTAATTAAAAGTGGTTAGCATTTTTATCAATAAGGCATTTTAAACTAATGTATGTATATTTTTAAAGACATAATTGTACTATTTCACAATTTAAATAGACTATAATATGGTGTAAAGAACTTTTATATACACTAGAAAACCAAGTAAAATCACATAACTTGGTATATCATGATATTTACTTTATTAGAGTGGTCAGGAACCAAAGTCACAATATCTCTGAGGTATATTTGTGTACTATGTTCATGGATTGTACCATTCTATAATGATAAGACATAAAAGTGATCTATGAATTGAACAGAATTTCAATAAAAATTACAGGGGAAATTTTCATAGAAATGGATGCTAAAATTGATAGTGAAAAGCAAAGCAACTACCAGAGGGAAACCAATTTAAAAATGTACAAAATTTGTAAATTTACATTATCCCATTTCAAGAAATACTACAAAGCTACAGTAATCAAGACAGTCTTGGGGGGAATTCCCTAATAGTCCAGTGGTTAGGACATGGCACTCTCACTGCTTCTTGGCGTGACCAAAATAAAAGACAGTGTCGTGGACAAAGAATGTGTTGGAGAAATAAAATAGAAGTAGTCTTGTTCAGGCTTCAGAGGCAAAAGAGCAGAGCAGGTCTCTGATCTTGCTTCCAACCTACCTGGACACTGCCCTAACTGGGAGTGACTGCCTGTTGTGAGTGCAAGGCTTACAGCACCATAAGTAAGATGGGGGAAGAATTTTGAAATTGTTGAGCCCCTGGAGGGGGGTTGGCCAACCAAGCTCCAGACTTAACAACATTCCAAGTTTTATAAGACAAAACAAAAAGCATTAACATGAAATCAGGCTTGCAATTTGGTCACAGATTGATGATGATATCTGTCCTGGGATTTTAAGTGGGAACCCTCAGCTACAACCTTTGAAGTCTCACCCACTGAATGGACTTGATGCCTGGGACCTTTTCTCAATGGGGCATCCAAATGCGCTGTGACATGGGACTTCCCAGCACTGATTAATTCTGGATATTGGTCAAAATCCAATTTGGTCATGTATCCTTGCTCTATTTCTCTTTTCTTTTAAAGTTAGTATATTGAAAGTAAGCTAGATAATTCTCTAATAAATATTTGTATTATGTGTTTGTGTATAATGAGTGGTGTTATCTTGTTAGCAAATCCTTTGAACCTGAGATGAAAGTGAAAACCTTTGGCAAAACAGAATGTTGCCTGCCATATCAGTTGCAATCATCAGATTATCAAACAGGGTAGCCATCCCTGATTGTGTACTCTGAGGAAATTCAGGATGGAGAAAAACAATACTGTCCCCAGATAGCTGAGGTACATATATCAAAGGAATGATTTCAATGAGCCCAAACTCTTGTGTGGATGTGAGAGTTAGGCTATAGAGAAAGCTGAACACTGAAGAATAGATGCTTTTGAACTGTGGTGTTGGAGAGACTCTTGAGAGTCCCTTGGACTGCAAGGAGATCCAACTAATCCATCTTAAAGGAGATCAGGCCTGAATGTTCACTGGAAGAACTGATGTTGAAGCTGAAACTCCAATACTCTGGCCACCTGATGTAAAGAGCTGACTCATTGGAAAAGACCCTGATGCTGGGAAAGATTGAGGGCAGGAGGAGAAGGGGACAACAGAGGAGGAGATGGTTGGATGGCATCACAGACTCAATGGACATGGGTTTGGGTGGACTCCAGCAGTTGGTGATTGACAGGGAGGCCTGATGTGCTGCAGTTCATGGGGTTGCAAAGAGTTGGACACGACTGAGCAACTGAACTGAACTGAAATTCTTGCATCATCCCATACACAGAAAAACACTAAATGCATTAACTTTAGAAATCTGTTTGTTTTTTAATTAACAGTAATCTTTTTATATTCCTACTACTTGTTTGGGGGGAGGTGGTTTGCTGCAAAATTCACGTATATCCTGGCTCCTCCTTTACCTCTTCAGAACAATCCCTCAGAGCCATCTGAGAGCCTGTCTCCTGGATTTAAATCTTCAGTATGTCTATGGATAAAGCTTAATTCTCAACTTTTGGGTTGTGCAAACTTTTTTTCAATCAACATGTGTTATTGGTGAAATGATATATAAACTGATGGAACAGAACAGAAATTCCAAATTTAGACCCACACACATGTGTCCAACTGACTTTTGATCAGTGTGCAACAATTGGACAGCCGTATTCTAAAATATGAAAGAAAGCTGAGTACCGAAAACACTGATGCTTTTGAACTGAGGTGTTGTAGAAGACTCTTGAGAGTCCCTTGGACTGTAAGGAGATCAACCCTGTCAGTCCTACAGGAAATCAGTCTTGAATATTCATTGGAAGGACTGATGCTGAAACAGAAACTCCAATACTTTGGCCACCTGTTGCAAAGAACTGACTCACCGGAAAAGACCCTGATGCTGGGAAAGGTTGAAGGCAGTAGAAGAAGGGGATGACAGAGGATGAGATGGTTGGATGGCATCACTGACTTGATGGGCATGAGTTTGAGGCAGTTCTGGGAGTTGGTGATGGACAGGGAAGCCTGGAGTGCTTCAGTCCATGGGATCGCAGAGTCAGACGTAACTGAGTGGCTGAACTGAACTGAACTGATACATACCTATAAATTATACTTATAATTTCTAGAGATTCAAGACTTCATGAAGGTCACCTATGAAACTCAAATTAGGAATCCCTCAACTAGGCTAAATGTCTCTGAAAGCAGAATTTCACTCTGAAACAACCCTAGTGGAAAGGTCTCTACATCTGCTGAGTACTTCTAGTGATGACAGTGCTCAGTCCTTTTGGAGCTTTCTCTTCCCTTGTGTGTAATGAAACTTTTATTGTTGGAAAATTTTTTAGGATTCAAATCTGAAACAGACACACAGATATGAGAACAAACTAGTGGTTATCAGTGGGGAGAGGGACTGAGGGAGGAACAAAATAGGGAAAAAAAAAGCATAAAAGGTACAAACTAGTAGAAGTAAATAAGATACAAGGATATAATGTGTAGCACAGGGAATATAGCCAACATTTTATAATAACTATATGGAGTATAATGTATAAAATTGATTAATAATGTAAATCAACTATACTTCAATAAAAATTCACACATGCAATTTATTATTTGTAAACAACTTACTGCATAAAACACCAGCCTAAATTCTGAGTTTGAACTTGTGGGAATTTGGGTACACACAATATACCTGCACCTTAACTTTCTCCTTTCAAAGATGGGAATATTAATAGCATATGTTTCATGGGGTTGTTGTGAGGATTATATTAGTTATATGCAAAATGCTTGTAACAGTGCATGGGAATAATAAGCTACACATTATTGTTATCTAGTGTTATTATTATTTCATTATTTTGATGTATGAAAGGAAAATTATAAAAATAAAAGTGCTAAATATGTTAGAGTGATATATAAAAATTCCATACGTAACTTAAAATTCAGTTCACATATCATGATTTCTCTTTCTTTCCCTTCTCCAGGAGATCTTCCCAACCCAGGAATCAAACCCAGGTCTCTCGCATTGCAGGTGGATCTTTACCTGTTGAGCCACAAGGGAAGCCCAAGAATACTGGAACAGACAGCCTATCCCTTCTCCAGCAGATCTTCCCGACCCAGGAATGAAATCAGGGTCTCCTGCATTGCAGGCGGATTCTTTATCAACTGAGCTATCAGGGAAGCCTTCTTATATAATTAAATTAGAGACTGTGCTTGGCTTATTAAATATTGAGAAACAAGTATTATATACTTAGTATGACTAAAAATTATTTTTATGTATTTTATATAATAAACATTTCATAATGGACTGACCTAAAAAACATTTTAATTTAAAATCACTTTTCTATCACATATCAGAAAACATTACAAAATGAATTTTTTTATTTCCTAGACAAACCCAAGAAATTATATATGAATAATTCATCATTAGTAAATATTGGGTGCCTATTATGCCAGACATTCTAGGTGCTGGATATTTAACACTGAAAAAAAAATGTATTAATAAAAAGTCCCTTTTAAGGAGCTTATATTCGAATTAGGATAAAGAATACATGATGATGTGTCAAGATGAAAAATAAAGCAGACTAAATTAAAGAAAGACACCTAGGATGGTCAAGAAATCTTGCATGTTGAGTTGAGATTTGAGTAGAGATCTGAATAAAGTAAGGGGACAAGCATGGAGCTATCTGAGGGTGTGATGTTCCAGGCAGAGGGAATGATCAGAACAAAGGCTCAAGGGCAAGAGCACCAGTTCATGCATTCAGGAAACAGGAAGATGGCTACAATGGTTTTAGACCAAAATGTTAAGAAATAGCTCTATTAGAGTTATCTTAAATAAATAAATGCTTATAATTGAAAAGAACAGAGGAATGGAGACTGCTATCCAAAGAATAGGCACTGTTTCTTAGAAGCTCCTTCATGGAATGCCTCTGTCGCCTGCAAGCTATGACAGGAATTTTGTTTTACTAATTCTTCTCAGTGGAGAAGGCAATGGCACCCACTCCAGCACTTTTTCCTGGAAAATCCCATGGATGGAGGAGCCCGGTAGGCTGCAGTCCATGGGGTCGCTAAGTCGGACACGACTGAGAGACTTCACTTTCATTTTTCACTTTCATGCATTGGAGAAGGAAATGACAACCCACTCCAGTGTTCTTGCCTGGAGAATCCCGGGGACGGGGGAGCCTGGTGGGCTGCTGTCTGTGGGGTCGCACAGAGTCGGACACGACTGAAGTGACTTAGCATAGCATAATTCTTCTCAGTACTTGTCAGATACCAAACACTTCATATATATTTGACAGACTCAATCACATGAATAACATATCTGATTGTTTCCTCTTGTCTTTTAACTTCTATAGTACAGCTGATACTAAATTCAAGGATCATGAACTCAATTTTTGAAGTTGGATATCAATATTAGTAGCTTAGGGTCACTGACCTAGATAAATAGGATGATTTGAGCCCCACAAAAAAAATAATGGACTCCAAAATCTAGGGTCAGGATAAGTGGGCCTTTCTCTGTGACACACAATATAAATGTGATAACTGTACTATTGAGACTATTCTGAAAGAAAATTATCTTTTGTCTAATTGCATATGTTACTAGAGATTGAGGTTAACCTGTAGATGTGTTATGAGTTAAGAAAACAAATCTAATTAAGTCTCCAGAGAGTTTACCTGTGAACTCCACTAAAGAGGAGGAAAGTTTGAGTTAACTTTTGGAGTCAGTGAAACTTACCTGGGATTCAGAGCATGCTCTCATATTACTGAGAAAGTATATTGCATATTAGAAACATTTTGGATATGTCAGATTCATGGGAGTTTGGTTAGCAATAATTCTCCAGAACCTGATCACCTCTGAAAAAAGTGATACACTCAAGTCTCTATATCACAAAGCTCTGGACACCTGTTGGAAGGACTCAATAATGAGGTTTCCAAACTATTTTTTATAATACATTAATAGAATTGGAGGTGGGGTAGAGAGAGCAGAGGAGTTAGGAATAGTGAAAGAGCTAGAAAAAGACAGAGGGTTAGACAGTGTGATGAAAGGTCAATACCTGAACTGGCAAAAATGGCCAAGGGGCTTTTCAAAACATATGGAAATAAAATATTCTATTTTAAATTATGTATTTAGTTTGGTTTAACTCCTCTCATTAATAGCCCTGAGTTTTTAATAAAAGGCCACAACACAGAGTCATTTCACATGAGCGTCATTTGGGGAGCCAATACCATATACAATTAAAGTAAGGCATAAAAGGCAGAGTGAGAATTCAGCAGAAGTTAGAATTTAGCAGAATCACAGTTAGAGTTGACTGGGAGAAATATAGGCCACCAGGAATTTACAGAAATCCACAAGATGAGCAAAGGATATTTGAGATGATCTTACCTAGATTTAATTGCCACAGTGATCCTAGCTGGTATCTGAGTTACAAAAATCCAAAAGCAGATTTAAGTGCAACAGGTATTTATTGACTGAAAATCCCTCTGCTGGAGCCTTCAAGCCACAAAGATGACCCTGTGCTGAGGGAACATAAAATGCTGTGGGTGTATATACTATTTTATTATTATTATTCCACTGTGGTGTGATGGGACTTGGCACAAGTAGCATTACAAGGCTGCTAGAAGCCATAAGAAGAAACGTGTCTTGCTTGAAATCTGAGAGCAGAATCAAGGGCAGCTGGTATTAGTCTAAAAACCAAACTTTCTTTTAATATAAACTATCCAAGTAGTAACTTCTCAGTCACTTAGCTCCTTAACCCTACTAGTTATCACTCACATTCAAATGCAAGTTACAACAACCTGTCCTTTATACTTGCTTAACGCTTGAGCTTCTCTACATAGAAGAGTATGATTGTATACTATTTTAAAGGAACTATAGGTAAAGTTAGGGTGATGGCTCAGAGGTTAAAGCGTCTGCCTCCAATGCGGAAGACCCGAGTTTGATCCCTGGGTCGGGAAGATCCCCTGGAGAAGGAAATGGCAACCCACTCCAGTATTCTTGCTTGGAGAATCTCATGGACTGAGGAGCCTGGTGGGCTGCAGTCCATGGGGTCACAAAGAGTCAGACACGACTGAGTGGCTGTACTTACTTACTTATAGTAAAGTTAGTTATATGAGATACTAAAGAAATTCAGTTTTGTGGTTTATCACATAATCCAAAGAAAATGAAAATAGGTATTGGAACATTTAGCAGATGGGGTTGGATATTTATATGTAAAATTCAAAGTGCAAGTTCATCTCTTTTATTGTTCCAAGTCTTTTGAAGTACCAGAAAAAAATTTTAAAATGAATAAATCCCTGAGAGCACTGGAAAACAAGACAGGGGATGATAAAATGCTACAAACAGAACTTTTTAGAAAACTAAGAGCTTATGGCATGGCATTTTTACAGAGAAACAGGAGAAGAAAAATATCAACAGCTTAAAATAATCAGGAAAGAAAATTTTGAAGGTTTAAGAGATATTCCTAAGGTAGTGAAAGCACACAAAGTACAGAAGGCTACCCTAGAAAAATCAGAGACAATTAATAATGGCAAATAAGGAAAAATTTACAAAGTAAAAATATATGTATAATTTTATACCAATTAATTTAAAATTTTAAATTAAATCAATTTTATAGGGACATTTAAGTCATTCAGGAAGAGGTAGGTTATCTGGACATTGTAATAACTATAGCAGAAGTGGTCAAACTATGAACTGTCTGTCAAAGCTCATATTGAGCCACCAGGGTCAGACACCTTTATTGTAAAACACAGGAAAAGATGAGAAGCTACTGAACTCACTTTATGAGGCTAGCATATCCTAAAGGCAAAATCCAACAGCAGAACACAAAAAGAACATAAGGGAAGTGGGCGGAAGTAAAGAAAATAATAGTTGAACCTCATTTAGAAACACAGATGACAAAATTTTAAACATATAATGGATAATATGATTAAATAAGTTTATCATAGAATGTCTAGTGTGGTTCAACATTAACAAAATTAATGTGAAGATTAAAAGAACACAATCACATGAACATCTCAATTGGTACCAAACTTAAAAAATATAATGTGCATGCTCAGTTATTTTCGACTCTTTTGCAACCCTTTGGACTATAGCTGCCAGGCTCCTCTGCCAATGAGATTTTTCAGGCAAGAATACTGCAGTGGGTTGTTATTCCCTCATCCAGGGGATCTTACCAACGCAGGGACTGAACCCACATCTCCTGCACTGTGGGCAGATTGTTTACAGCTAAGCCGTCAGGGAAGACCTCATTTAATGAAATCCAGTACTAATTTCTGATTTTAAAGAAAGAAAGAAAGAAAGAAAACAAGCAAAGAACCAACAAAATGTGAGTGAAAAACAAGTGTACTTCCCAAATGCAATTATTAAAATATTCCCAATACAAACAGCATAATGATGTTTCTCATGCTCAAAATATTTAACATTGTAAAGGAGATCATGGCTAATGCAATTGAAAAGGAAAAAGGAAGCAATAATAGATAAACACTGGAAAGTAGGACACAAAACTGTGATTATTTGCAGATGTTATGATAATCTTCCAAGAAAATCCATGAAAATCAGCTGAAAAGCTAAATGGAAACTGAAACAATATAAAAGTTAAAAATAAAAGAAGTTAATACCTTTCCTTATGCCAAAAATAACCAAATTGATAATATCATGAAAGCAGATCTTATTCTCAATACCAACAAATATAAATATAACTATTAAAATAATTTTATGTATAAGTATTCAATTTAAAAAGTAAATGTGTCTCAATGCACCAGCCCCAAGCATCCAGGATCATGCATCGAACCTGGACTGGCAATTCATTTCATATATGATATTATACATGTTTCAATGCCATTCTCCCAAATCATCCCACCCTTGCCCTCTCCCACAGAGTCCAAAAGACTGTTCTATACATCT